>JABXWE010006536.1:0-67634 GCA_014611495.1 Limonius californicus | reverse complement strand
TAATGGTTATGGTGCTTAGAGATGCTTGGAAAACCGCGTCCTAGATCTCGCTCTTTCAAATACAAAACCGTCGTTAAACAAAAATGGGGTTGAATGACCCCAGCTAGGTAAAATTCTTAGTTAGGATGTACAATGAGCCAATGATGGCTGCAGTGCTTAGAGATGCTTGGAAAACCGCGTCCTGGATCTCGCTCTTTCAAATGCAATACAGTCCTTAAGCAAGAATGGGGTTCAATTACTCCAGATAGGCAGAATTCTTAGTTAGGGTGTACAATGGGCCAATGATAGATGCAGTAATTAGAGATGCTTGGAAATCCGCGTCCTAGATCTCGCTCTTTCAAATGCAATATTGGCCTTAGGCAAAAATGGGGTTGAATTACCCCAGATAGGCAAAATTCTTAGTTAGGGTGTACTATTAACCAGTAATGGTTATGGTGCTTAGAGATGCTTGGAAAACCGCGTCCTAGATCTCGCTCTTTCAAATACAAAACCGTCGTTAAACAAAAATGGGGTTGAATGACCCCAGCTAGGTAAAATTCTTAGTTAGGATGTACAATGAGCCAATGATGGCTGCAGTGCTTAGAGATGCTTGGAAAACCGCGTCCTGGATCTCGCTCTTTCAAATGCAATACAGTCCTTAAGCAAGAATGGGGTTCAATTACCCCAGATAGGCAGAATTCTTAGTTAGGGTGTACAATGGGCCAATGATAGATGCAGTAATTAGAGATGCTTGGAAATCCGCGTCCTAGATCTCGCTCTTTCAAATACAAAACCCTCCTTAAACAAAAATGGGGTTGAATTACCCCAGATAGGCAAAATTCTGAGTTAGGGTGTACTATAAACCAATAATGGTTATGGTGCTTAGAGATGCTTGGTAAACCGCGTTCTAGATCTCGCTCTTTCAAATACAAAACAGTCCTTAAGCGAAAATGGGGTTGAATGACTCCAGATAGGCAGAATTCTTAGTTAGGGTGTACTATAACCCAATAATGGTTATGATGCTTAGAGATGCTTGGTAAACCGCGTCCTAGATCTCGCTCTTTCAAATGCAATACAGTCCTTAAACAAAAATGGGGTTGAATGACCCCAGATAGGCAAAATTCTGAGTTAGGGAGTACTATAACCCAATAATGGTTATGGTGCTTAGAGATGCTTGGAAAACCGCGTCCTAGATCTCGCTCTTTCAAATACAAAACCCTCCTTAAACAAAAATGGGGTTGAATGACCCCAGATAGGCAAAATTCTGAGTTAGGGAGTACTATAACCCAATAATGGTTATGGTGCTTAGAGATGCTTGGAAAACCGCGTCCTAGATCTCGCTCTTTCAAATACAAAACCGTCGTTAAACAAAAATGGGGTTGAATGACCCCAGCTAGGTAAAATTCTTAGTTAGGATGTACAATGAGCCAATGATGGCTGCAGTGCTTAGAGATGCTTGGAAAACCGCGTCCTGGATCTCGCTCTTTCAAATGCAATACAGTCCTTAAGCAAGAATGGGGTTCAATTACCCCAGATAGGCAGAATTCTTAGTTAGGGTGTACAATGGGCCAATGATAGATGCAGTAATTAGAGATGCTTGGAAATCCGCGTCCTAGATCTCGCTCTTTCAAATACAAAACCCTCCTTAAACAAAAATGGGGTTGAATTACCCCAGATAGGCAAAATTCTGAGTTAGGGTGTACTATAAACCAATAATGGTTATGGTGCTTAGAGATGCTTGGAAAACCGCGTCCTAGATCTCGCTCTTTCAAATACAAAACCGTCGTTAAACAAAAATGGGGTTGAATGACCCCAGCTAGGTAAAATTCTTAGTTAGGATGTACAATGAGCCAATGATGGCTGCAGTGCTTAGAGATGCTTGGAAAACCGCGTCCTGGATCTCGCTCTTTCAAATGCAATACAGTCCTTAAGCAAGAATGGGGTTCAATTACTCCAGATAGGCAGAATTCTTAGTTAGGGTGTACAATGGGCCAATGATAGATGCAGTAATTAGAGATGCTTGGAAATCCGCGTCCTAGATCTCGCTCTTTCAAATGCAATATTGGCCTTAGGCAAAAATGGGGTTGAATTACCCCAGATAGGCAGAATTCTTAGTTAGGGTGTACAATGGGCCAATGATGGCTGCAGTGCTTAGAGATGCTTGGTAAACCGCGTCCTAGATCTCGCTCTTTCAAATACAATACAATACAATAAGGTCCTTAAACAAAAATTGGTTCAAAATTTACTAAAATGGTGTTTCCAGGAATTAAATTTGAAAAAGTACGTTAAATTAATTTAAGACCTTGTAGGGGTTGAATCGATCCAACAATTAATAATACTAATGGCATTTCAGCAAAAGTTCATTGAATAGTGCCTCCTAGAGTAAAATGTAAAATAACTACCATGTGGAAACGCGATGGTTCTATTCTTGAGTGCCTGCTGTTGACTGATATTGGTACTTTTACCAAAATATGATTCAAACTGTACCTAACTACTACTTCAGAAAATTTCAAAATTTCACGACTTAGGAATTAGAAAGTGCTGATTCTAAATAGATTCAAGGGTACGAAAAGTCCAATTATTTCAGTTGTCCATACTTGGGATGGTACTTCATCAAAAATTGGCCCTGAATTTATACAAATTTGTTTTAGGGCAAAGCTTAAAAATCAATTAAGCTTGTGAATTCAATTTTTTTAGTACCGAGTACTGTAATACTTGGCAATTAAGTAAAAATTGGTTCAAGATATCTTTGATTTGAGTCAAGGCTTCTAGCAGTCCCCATCGGAATTATTATTCAACCAATATTTCCAATAATTGAGCCTCCTGTAAGCAAAACCATTGTGTTTTGAGAAGGGGAGAGAGTTGGTTTTAAATAAATGTACACGTGTTAAGGGTTAAAATGTTCAAGCGACCCTACTGAAACCCTCAAGAAAACCTACTGTTGAGGGTAGGTCACTTCTAAAAATGGCAATATAGGAAAAAAGGAAAGGGGCCAAGGCATTCTTTGACTAATAATATTAGAAAGGTACTTACTTGGGCAATTGTAGCTATAAGTAGACTAGATCGAGGTACTGCACTATTCAATACTTGAAATGTAAGGTATCTGTCTTGGTGTGTTAAACTAAAACTTTGTACTATTCCGCCAGTGAGATCCTGAAGGGCTCTGGTGGTTGAACCTTGCTGTAAATTTTCGTAACATCCATAAAATCTGCAAGAAATAGGGCTCTAATTAATGAGCATCACATAGCTGCAGAACGTTTAGAACTAATTGAATCTGAAGAACAGAACCATAAGGCAGTTATCACAAAATTTAAATGCCTATATTAATCTATTATTGTAATTTAAACAGGTTAAGCGATACTTTAGACTCAAACGATGGTTAAGTATTAAATTAAATTATGAATTTGTAAGAAAGCCTTACTTGGCATAAGCTTTTTCTAAAAGTGCTGCCCAAAACTCAGTGGCGTTTGTGCAGTGCAAATAAATCAGTCGTCCTTTGAATGTCGGCAGCCGATCGTCGATTATGACGTCCTTCCATTCTCCAAAATGCCAAAATCTGAACCTGAAAAAAATGTGTTTTTGAAATAAAACTTTTATCATTATTATATTCGTGTATCGTGAATCAAATATTAATTTTAAACAGATGAGGAAGGACACACTGTTGCAACACATTTTTAGGGATTCCCCTCTTTTCTCTTCCCGCTACTTCTAATTTAATCTTGAGAAAGCAACTTTCCTAACAAAAATTAGATCATGATGGCTATAACCATCAGGAAATCACGTTCTTGATCTGATTTCTTTCTATCGGCGCAGAAAATCATTTAAGTTTGTCAGAAAAGGAAGCAAAAGAAGACCGCAAAGGTATTGAAAGGAGAACGACAGGCGTAATACACAACTTACAAATAATACACGCGATATAATAATAACTGACGTTAACAAATCGCTGTTTATGTTCAAAGCAACGTATCGAAAATAAAATTAATCAAAGTGCAAGAGAGTGGAAGTGTTCCACAATTTATACGCGAGCACGAACGTCTCGTCCGGATTATTTAGCAACAAGTGGTTCCAGATCTGCAGATTTGATAAGATACCGATGACATTCTTAACTATCTTGAAAATTATTTAATTTTGACGAGCATAAGCCAGGGGCGCAGAAATTCAATTACCGACACCACTGTCCAACTTGCTCTAGAAGCTTTTTTGTCCTGAAGCTAAATAAAAATGGAAACGGAACATCAGGTATAAATAATCCGGCTATATAGCGAATGGCAGGGATGAGGTCAGGTTAACAAACGATAAATATTAATTTCACTTGTTATTTCAATTTCTGCGGGTGCGCCCGGCTCTAAAAAATGATTTATGTAGTGTACATGAAGGCCGGATTATCCCTATTTAATGCTTGAAAATTTTTGAATTATTCATTTATTTATTGTTTCGTCGCACAGGTGTAACGTTAAAATTAAAAATCGTCTTTTTATTAGTTACGCTGCGTTTACACGGTAGAGTTTTCGACGTAGCGTCGATATTGTTTAGAACAAATTACACAGAAGCGAAACATCCCAAGCCATTGTCATTGGAAAAACGTTTAGAGATTCAATGTTAGCAACATTGCAGATTGTTGCAGCATCCAATCTGGTTGTTTGGCGTAATTTTATGCTCACTGTATTGTAGCCGCTGAAAGATTTCTATAACAAGCCTGTAACTTTAGCCGAGAATATAATACTTAGCTTTCTGCACGGGTATAATTAGGTAGGCTAGTTATTGCGTCTACCGACTCTATTGGAAGTCTAATAAGGTAACTGGATTGAATTATATGCTTGCAGCTTTGATTATTGTTCTCGAATACGCTGGGTGTATAATAAAAGGTGAAGGCGACAAGCTAAGCCCCTCTGCACGCCATGAAATCCCTGCAGATGCTACGGTAATTTTATAGTTTGTTTTTGAATGTGTTGTATAACTTTCTTAGTAAATTATACGGTTCACAAAATGTCCAACTTGGATTTTAAACCGAAACTTAGATTAAAGTGCGCATTCGATGTCTTTGATTTAGTTTACTACCACTGGGTCTTTATAATTATTTCAAGAAACGATCTAAACGTTATGGGTTTATTCCTTGGTGTTCGTGTTTCGCATTAGGAACAGAATTATGTTGGCACAAATAAAAACACTTTTCGAGTAACAACAAATCCAAAACATGTGCAGATTTAGATCAGATACTTTCCATTGTTGCTACCATAATAAATTTTGCTATAATTACAAATATTTTAGTGATAAAAAAGATAACAGTTGGCAAGGTTTACATTATATTTGTTTGGCATAAAATCATGCAAGTTTTTGTAGAGTTGCGTAATGTTTATGGTAATGAGTTTGCGAATTCAATAATATCTCTGTGATAACAAGCTTGTTCCAGCTTTTAGGGATACGCACGTATGGAAACAAAACATTGTTTGGCTCAGATAAGCTAGAAATTTATGTATTTGTAGGTAAATATAGGTTTCAGGTTTATCTCAGATTTTGTTTCAATAAATCTAAAATATTTTGGGTTCGCGCTTGGCGTATTAAAATGTTTGAGTAAAGACAAAAACTTTGCCTGGGATTGCGTAATTTGGTTTGTGTATTAGTTTGATTATTTTAAAGATTTGGAATACTAATTGGGAGGAAAACAGAAATGAATTTCGCCCTGAAAAACTAACAGCGAACAGTTTTTACAGGGCGAAATATTATTGCATTTAGAAGGCCACCATAATAAGCAAATCATTTTTCCAAGTAGTTTTTAGTCTCTAACTTGACTTAGTGTATTTGGGGTAATAAAAGGCGGCTAAAGTGCGGTTTCTTAGTTTCTACCTCGACTCGTCCAAGGCCATTTCCAAGATTGCAACTGCCGAATCCTTCTACACACTTACTACACTTTTCTACACCCTATCATCGATCATCGATTCCCCCTATATGCCACTATCAAACCCCATCTCCCCAAATCATTGGTCGCATTTTCCGCCTACACCGAGAACATCCCAGTATCCAAGACTACATCGGCACCCAAACCACTTCAATCAGCTATCGCCTCATCGAACTTCAACAAAAATACATCATACGCACTTTTCTCCGCGGCATTCCCATCGCTCTAGAAACCCTCCAAACTTCTCACAAACCCCTAAACCGCAATTTCGTGTGAATTGCATCCACAGAAATCCCCGGGGGAAACTCAAACACCAGCTGACTGATCTCTTTTCATTTCTATACCCCGATTTCCCAGACCACCTAACTGCCCTAGTAGAAAAAACTCCATTAACAATAAGGTAAGCACACGCAATTAATCCTAAATTCTCATCCCAGATAACCCTCAATATCAGAGCCAGAAGCAACGAAAACGGAACCCATCACACCAGGAACCAAGAACCTGCACTCGCCAACCAATCACTCAATAGCAATCCATCAGCACATCAGGGACTTAGAGGAAGAAAAGAAGATCCAGGACTAAAGAGGTCGAAAGCCTACAATGGTTCACCCTAATATCATAATTATTTTAAGTAAAATGAAATCCAATATATTAAATTGACTGAAACCCGTTTCTCTTTATGATGTGGAATGTAGTACAAGTTTTCTTCTTGTTGTTGTGGAGTTACCTTCACCATGTGTTGTAAGGCTAGATATTCCTCCATAAATTTTTTGTATTCTCTTTCCAGTTCCTTGTTGGTTTCAAATCGTTTCTCCAGTTGAAGTAATCTTGCCACAGCCCTTCTTTTGGATTCCCCAAGTTGATTTGGATCTTCTTTGAATGGAACTCGCACTGTATACGTCCCATCTTGATTCCTTTGGTGTGTGTTGTTGTAATGTTCTTCGCACTGCCTGTTTTCTTCAGATCCGATTGAACTTCTTCAATTTCCCAAAATTTGGTTAATTGTTGATCTTCTTCAGCGCTTGCCACCATGCTGATAATTTCTGTTCTATTTTGTTCTGATTTGCCTACTGTTCCGGATAGTATCCATCCTAATTCTGTTTTCTGTGCCAGTAGTCCATTGTTTGATTTGTTGATTCCTTCCAGTATGATGTCTTTGTCGAGATCTACCCCTATCAAAATATCTATTGGTCCGGGTGTGTCATAAGTAGGATCAGCTAGGATACAATTCTCCCAGATTTGTGCGTCCTTGTCATTGATTGTTGTCCTTGGTAGGGTGTCCGTTAGTTTTGGACTAACAGTTCCCCGTATAGTCTAAAGTTACTGGAAAATCTTGGTCTTATTTCTACTGCAATTTTTCCTTTGGACGTTCCGGCTTCGCTTTTTCCTATTCCTGCAATTTCTGCTTGTATTTTCATGCGTGGTAGTGCTAATAATTGAGCTGCGTTTTCTGTTATGAAGGATACTTGGGATCCTGGGTCAATTAATGCTCTTAGCATTTCGTGGCCATTTTCGGCTGTTTTAATTCTGATGTATGCCGTGGCTAGCAGTACATCTTTCTTATTGGATGATGTTGTTTTTCTGCTGATGTGGCTAGTTATTTTTGTGGTTTTGGGTTGATCGTCTGTTATGGTAGTAGGAGCTGCTATTTTCTTTTCTTCTCGTGGTCTTGAGATTGCTTCTTGTGGCCTTGAGATTGCTTCTTGTGGCCTTGAGGTTGCTGTACTGGTTTGAGGATTCCATTGCTGTGGCTTGTAAGTTTCAAAATGTAGCAGGAAATGATGTGGCTTGTGGCATCTCGACCACTTGGTTTGGTTGTTGCACCTTTCTTTATCACTATGTCTTAAACAGTTGATGCATAATTTTTGCTGTTTTACAAAATTGTAACGTTCGTTGACAGTTACTGCTCTAAATTTCGGGCATTGGCTGATGTTATGACTGTTGTTGCAATACTTACAATTGTATGTACTTGCATGGTAACTTTTGATTGGCCACCATGTTTTCGAATTTTCTGCTCTTTTTGTTTGTTTGTACGCCTCTGTTTTTTTTGTGGATTCATTTAATGCTTCTAGTGATTGAAATCTTTTTTCTAGGAATTCCAGTAGATCGTCCAGTTCTTGAATACCCCTTGGATTTGTCAAGGACTGTTCATACAATTTTTTCGTTTCTCTGTCTAACTTCTTTGTAATTATGTGCGATATTAACGGCCCCCAGGTGGTTGTGTCTACGCCTATGTTCTTGATGGCTCGTAAACTTTCAATTGTGGTGTCACGAATTCGCTTTATTTTTTCTGCCGATTCATATGCCGTTGTGGATCGTTCCATTCCATTGCTGCTCGATCCTAGTTTACAGTACAGCTGCTACTTATTGTTCACTGAAGAAGTTATAAAACGGTATTATTATTATTAGGTAAAGGAGCTGTGAATGTTTTTAATAATTTCCTAAGCTCTATTTCTTCTCTTATTCTTCTTTGGCTAGGGAAAACCATATTTGCATGACCTTTGGTGTTAATTCAGTATAGTAGGAGATCCAGTAGTGGGTTCATTTCTTGGACCGATTGTTTTTTCACACCAGCTCGTCCGTTTTACAATATGTTGGTTAATTTGTTGTGATATTTCTATCGACGAGGTTTCTTCTTTTGGAGCTCTATACTCACAGCCCAATAATCGCAGTTTAAGTTTTAGTAGAAACATAGTTTTGGTTATCTTTTCAAATAGATTTCATTGTTGATAATACACACGCAAACTTCTGTTTCGTCTGAACAGGAAGATTCCTGTATGCCATCGTTTCTCATAGTTTACTAAGCTCTGCTTGCAATGACTTTCTTGCTTGTTCGGTTGTCTGTTTCAGCTAATTTCCTTAAGCTTTAAACATCCCCTAGCCTTGCAGAAAGAAATGAAATCGGCATTTTCCTCCTTCTCCTTCCTTTCCTTATTCCGTATGTATGCGTTCTAAAAGATACTAAATATAATTTCTTCCTATGATTTCATACATTTTTATAGAAGAAACTAAGTAACTCTTTTCCTTGGAAGCAAATTCCGTCTCAACAAATACTAAATGTCATCCCTTCACGTCATCTCATATATTTTCCTAAAGTATCCCTTGGTTTTGCTGCGAATACTATCTCAAAGCAATCTTAGTAGGGGCTTTTTCTTCGGTGCGTTCCAAAAACTTCTTGTGGCTTCTTATCATGATTATACTCTCCTGGAAAGAAGTTTCCTAAAACGATGTGATGATAATTTTAACTCTTATGTAGTTTTGGTGCATGCATTTTGTCAAGACGGCCTTGGATTTTATTACTTCTAATCTTCCTCTATACGATACCGTACGTGACGTAGTTAATTCGTTTTTCTCTTGTGATGTAATTCATTTATCTACTTATATATGTACAAGACGGTACGTGCCGTTCCTGCATGAAGTCTTGCACAGTTTTCTTAAAGAAACTTAATGTCCTTTTATTATCCAAAACGAAATACTACTTGAAAAAACGTTTTCTTCATTGGAACATTGTTTGTCCCAGAAGATAATGAATCGTAACTTATCGTTAAACCAAATTGTTTGATCTTTAAAACCTTGTGTTTAACATACATATAACATTGTATACTGCAAACCTCTAAAATCCTCTTGGAAGCAGTTTTCGGAATATTTTTGCACTCGAAGAAAATATTTTTTTATATATGTAGCGGAAAAATATATTTTTCATTTCCTGCTTCTGACCCTAGTTTCCACATGTAAAAAAATCTTGTTTACCATCTCTTGTGGGATATTTACAGACAAGAAGAGCTTGTGTGTTTCAGAAAAATTTCGTGTGATCTTCTTATCATCGGCAGAAGTCTTCTACAATATTATTTACATAGAAAGGACTTCCAGGAAAGTTCTTGTGGAAGACACGTTTTCTTATAATTAATTATATAATTAAGTATCTTTAGTGCCTATTCACTTAAATGTTTTGTATATTAAAAACTATTGTAAATAGAGACCTCCCTTCAATGTTTCCTACAATTTCTTGGAATGGGTTGGTACTGTTTAAAAAGATCTTCTTTTTCTTCTTTGGACAAGAAGATTCTGTGTGTCGGCAAAGATTGTTGCGGCTATTCCTCCTTATGGTTTCTTAACCTAATTTGCGCAGAACTAAATAACATCGAAAATAGTTTCAGAAACGATTATTTGGAAGGACCTATTTTTGTTGATTTTCTATATAATGTTACTGTTTGTAATAGAATACGGCGAATGGTCTCTATTGCTATCGTCCATACGATTTGTATTTTGTGTACCGCTTTTATAAATAATTCTACAGAGGACGCATTGAACCATTGGTGCAGGTTCCTTAGCCAAAATATTCTTCTTTATTCTGAACCCCATCACTTTTCCTTTTAGAATAAGTTGCAAAAATCTGTATCCTATTGTAGTCCTCATGATATGTTCGAAAATGTTGTAGTATATGAGAAAGAAAAAACCTATACAGCATAAATGCACTGGTATGCACAACCTAGTAATATCTTTTTGAAGATATTATATAACTTTTCCCATGAAAGGAAGGCTTTACTAGAGATACCTCTGGGAAAGTATTCTTCCTTTTTGATACTTTTGGTCATTCCGGTGAACTTTTGTGCTTGTGTGTTGTAGAAAATCTCCAATTTATTACACAATACAGTAGAAGTTCTCTCATTTAAAACAGGACTTACCATTCTTTCATCTTAATAACTTGTTAGATGGCCGTCATTTTAGCTGCTGTTTATTTGCTGTGAGTGTTGTGGAAGATGATATCTGTTTTTATCCATATATTATTTTTCTATTGGAAGAGACTAAACAATTTATCTTAAACTACTCCTTTCGATTACTGGGCATGTCATTGCATTTGCAATAAGTTGAGGTATGACTTTTTAAAAGTAAAGATTGGCCACCCTGTAAGTATCTGTATTGCAAAGTATCCAGTACATCCGCGGGTTCAATGTCAAAACATCTCCGTACATTTTGCGTTATTTTAATTGGTGCCTTCTAAAGTAAGTTGTAGAACGCATCCGCGAGTTAATTGCAGACGCTATAAAGGAGCTGTGGTCGCGCTTTGACTCATTAGGCACGAAATAATGGAGCAAAACGAGTCGAATCTTACATCGCTAATCTGATACATGCGCCGGATTTATGTCGTGAAAGCTGATTGTGCCTGAGACAATCTTAATCTTATTTGTCCAGGCCGTGTTGCTTGCTGAACTTTACCTTAATGGCCTGTTCTCACTGCTTCGCATTTTTCTCGCCTATTTCTTACATAGGAATTTATAATAAATTAATCCTAGCTATTGTGATTGATTGCCTGATTTATTGCGCTTGCGCTTTTTCTTCGGGTCTTCTTCATCTTAATCATTCTTGAAGCTCATCGTTCGATTTTATCGTTATCAATAAATTTCAGTCGGCAACAAATTTTATTTCGCTCGAAAGTTATGAATAATTCAGAGTTTTCTCGTCTCGGAATCACTGGAAGCGATCTTGTTAAACAAATACATTTAATTAAGCCTCGATAATTCCCTGCTATTTTATCAGCTGAAAAAATATATTTTATGATTTTCTCGTCTCTGCTTCTAAGAAGCTTAGCATGCAAGGCATAAGTGGTTGGTAGTATTTAATTAGATTTATCGCATGTCTGCTGATAAAAATACTTACCGGAGTTCGGCATGCGAGCAAGACGAGGCCACTACTTGTTCTTACAATTAGAAGCATCAATGTGTGTGTATACTTAGGAAAATTACAACATGCTATTTTATTGTCAAGCTGATCTGCTGGTCAATTAACGCTACTAGTATTATAAGGACAATTCTATGATCCTGCGTTTTTCGTGGAAAATAAAATGTCTGAATTTTGAACAATAGGGAAGGTAAAATACTCAAATGATTTGTACAATCGGATCAAGTAATTGTTGATCTGTAAAGCGTCTTATTTAGCATTCTACCAGTGCTTAGAAATCATTTAAAGCAAATTATCGTGGTTTTGCATCAAACATTACATATCAGCTAAGCAAGTATTGTCCTGTTCAATATTTAGGTATTAGACTATTTTCCACATAAAAGTAGAAAATGAAGGCCATCCAAGAGGTATGGTTATCTGTTGAATAGTTAGAAACAGTTAGAAAAACATGGGTTTGTGCCAAAATATCCCCTAAGAAAGTATTGTCCTACTCAGAATCCTTAGTCATTAGACTATTTTCCACATAAAAGTAGAAAATGAAGGCCATCCAAGAGGTATGGTTATCTGTTGAATAGTTAGAAACAGTTAGAAAAACATGGGTTTGTGCCAAAATATCCCCTAAGAAAGTATTGTCCTACTCAGAATCCTTAGTTATTAGACTATTTTTCACATAAAAGTAGAAAATGAAGGCCATTCAAGAGGTATGGTTATCTGTTGAATAGTTAGAAATAGTTAAAAAAAACCTGGGTTTATGCCAAAATATCCCCTAAGAAAGTATTGTCCTACTCAGAATCCTTATTTATTAGACTATTTTTCACATAAAAGTAGAAAATGAAGGCCATTCAAGAGGTATGGTTATCTGTTGAATAGTTAGAAATAGTTAAAAAAAACCTGGGTTTATGCCAAAATATCCCCTAAGAAAGTATTGTCCTACTCAGAGAATCCTATTTATTAGATATTTTTCCATAAAAGTAGAGAAAATGAGGCCCATCCAAGAGGTTGGTTATCTTGTTGAAATAGTTAGATAGTTAAAAAAAACATGGGTTTAATGCCAAAATATCCCCTAAGAAAGTATTGTCCCCTAACTCAGAATCTTAGTTATTAGACGTATTTTTCCTAAAAGTAGAAAATGAAGGCCATCCAAGAGGTATGGTTATCTGTTGAATAGTTAGAAACAGTTAGAAAAACATGGGTTTGTGCCAAAATATCCCCTAAGAAAGTATTGTCCTACTCAGAATCCTTAGTTATTAGACTATTTTTCACATAAAAGTAGAAAATGAAGGCCATTCAAGAGGTATGGTTATCTGTTGAATAGTTAGAAATAGTTAAAAAAAACCTGGGTTTATGCCAAAATATCCCCTAAGAAAGTATTGTCCTACTCAGAATCCTTATTTATTAGACTATTTTTCACATAAAAGTAGAAAATGAAGGCCATCCAAGAGGTATGGTTATCTGTTGAATAGTTAGAAATAGTTAAAAAAAAACATGGGTTTATGCCAAAATATCCCCTAAGAAAGTATTGTCCTACTCAGAATCCTTAGTTATTAGACTATTTTTCACATAAAAGTAGAAAATGAAGGCCATTCAAGAGGTATGGTTATCTGTCGAATAGTTAGAAACAGTTAGAAAAACATGGGTTTGTGCCAAAATATCCCCTAAGAAAGTATTGTCTTACTCAGAATCCTTAGTTAATAGACTATTTTTCACATAAAAGTAGAAAATGAAGGCCATTCAAGAGGTATGGTTATCTGTTGAATAGTTAGAAATAGTTAAAAAAAACATGGGTTTATGCCAAAATATCCCCTAAGAAAGTATTGTCCTACTCAGAATCCTTATTTATTAGACTATTTTTCACATAAAAGTAGAAAATGAAGGCCATCCAAGAGGTATGGTTATCTGTTGAATAGTTAGAAATAGTTAAAAAAAAACATGGGTTTATGCCAAAATATCCCCTAAGAAAGTATTGTCCTACTCAGAATCCTTAGTTATTAGACTATTTTTCACATAAAAGTAGAAAATGAAGGCCATTCAAGAGGTATGGTTATCTGTCGAATAGTTAGAAACAGTTAGAAAAACATGGGTTTGTGCCAAAATATCCCCTAAGAAAGTATTGTCTTACTCAGAATCCTTAGTTAATAGACTATTTTTCACATAAAAGTAGAAAATGAAGGCCATTCAAGAGGTATGGTTATCTGTTGAATAGTTAGAAATAGTTAAAAAAAACATGGGTTTATGCCAAAATATCCCCTAAGAAAGTATTGTCCTACTCAGAATCCTTATTTATTAGACTATTTTTCACATAAAAGTAGAAAATGAAGGCCATCCAAGAGGTATGGTTATCTGTCGAATAGTTAGAAACAGTTAAAAAAACATGGGTTTGTGCTAAAATATCCCCTAAGAAAGTATTGTCGTACTCACGATCCTTAGTTATGAGACTATTTTTCACATAAAAGTAGAAAATGAAGGCCATCCAAGAGGTATGGTTATCTGTTGAATAGCTAGAAACAGTTAAAAAACATGGTATCGTGCCAAAATATCTCCTAAGAAAGTATTGTCCTGTACGATCCTTAGTTATGAGACTATTTTTCACATAAAAGTAGAAAATGAAGGTCATACAAGAGATATGGTAATATGTTGAATAGTTAGAAACAGCTAAAAAAACATGGTATTGTGCCAAAATATCTCCTAAGAAAGTATTGTCCTGCACGATCCTTAGTTATGAGACTATTTTTCACATAAAAGTAGAAAATGAAGGTCATACAAGAGATATGGTTATCTGTTGAATAGTTAGAAACAGCTAAAAAAACATGGTATTGTGCCAAAATATCTCCTAAGAAAGTATTGTCCAGCACGATCCTTAGTTATGAGACTATTTTTCACATAAAAGTAGAAAATGAAGGTCATACAAGAGATATGGTTATCTGTTGAATAGTTAGAAACAGCTAAAAAAACATGGTATTGTGCCAAAATATCTCCTAAGAAAGTATTGTCCTGCACGATCCTTAGTTATGAGACTATTTTTCACATAAAAGTAGAAAATGAAGGTCATACAAGACATATGGTTATCTGTTGAATAGTTAGAAACAGTTAAAAAAAAACATGGGTTTGTGCCAAAATATCTCCTAAGAAAGTAGTGTCCTACTCAGAATCCTTAGTTATTAGACTATTTTTCACATAAAAGTAGAAAATGAAGGTCATCCAAGGGGTATGGTTATCTGTTGAATAGTTAGAAACAGTTAAAAAAATATGGGTTTGTGCCAAAATATCCCCTAAGAAAGTATTGTCCTACTCAGAATCCGTAGTTATTAGACTATTTTTCACATAAAAGTAGAAAATGAAGGCCATTCAAGAGGTATGGTTATCTGTTGAATAGTTAGAAACAGTTAGAAAAACATGGGTTTGTGCCAAAATATCCCCTAAGAAAGTATTGTCTTACTCAGAATCCTTAGTTATTAGACTATTTTTCACATAAAAGTCGAAAATGAAGGCCATCCAAGATGTATGGTTATCTGTTGAATTGTCAGAAACAGTTAAAAAGGCATGGGTTTATGCCAAAATATCCCCTAAGAAAGTATTGTCCTACTTAGAATTCTTAGTTATTAGACTATTTTTCACATAAAAGTAGAAAATGAAGGCCATCCAAGAGGTATGGTTATCTGTTGAATAGTTAGAAACAGTTAAAAAAACATGGGTTTGTCCCAAAATATCTCCTAAGAAAGTATTGTCCTGCTCACGATCTTTAGTTATAAGACTATTTTTCACATAAAAGTAGAAAATGAAGGTCATCCAAGAGATGTGGTTATCTGTTGAATAGTTAGAAATAGTTGAAAAAAACATGTCCTCCTTTCTGGGAAAAAAGGAAGTACCAAAGGAGGCAAAAGTAGAAGTATTTAAAAAAGTTGTAACACCAGTACTCATCTATGGCTGTGAATCGTGGACAACAGTGAACAAACATAGGAGCAGGGTCGAAAGCATGGAGATGAGATTCCTGCCCAAAATAGAGGGCAAAACAGGAAGGGACCATATCAGGAACACAACCTTTAGAGAAAACCTAAAAATTAAAGCGGTAGCGGTATTAGTGCAAGAGAGACAGTTAGAGTGGTTGGGGCATCTAATAAAAATGGACAAGGACAGAACAGTGAAAAAAGTGTTCGAAGCAAGACCAAAAGGGAAGAACAAGATAGGTAGACCGAGAAAAACATGGAAGGAGGAACTAAAAGAGGCAGCAGAAGCAAGGAATATTAAGAGGGAAGAAACCCGCACAGCAGCAAAAGACAGAAAAAAGTGGAGAGAAGTATGCAAGACAAGCCCGAATCCATAAAACGCAAACTCAGCCCAATAGTCTTACACCGAAAGGTAGAAAGGCTCTGGATTAAGTAAGTAAGTAAAAAAAACATGGCTTTGTGCCAAAATATCCCCTGAAAAAGCATTGTCCTACTCAGAATCCTTAGTTATCTGACCAGCAAGAAAGTTTTCCCATCGTCAGATGTATCAGTTGGTAGATTATGAAGAGACGTCGAAGAAGATAAACTAGGTTTGTTATGTTTAGCTTTCGGCCCTGGGTTGGTAATCATTTATATTAAATTTATAATGAACGGTTAAAACACATCTGTGATCAAGACAGGTAGAGCTTGTTTACCCCGTTAACTTATTGGTGCCATTGGTGAATAGTTAAATGTCAAAAATACCATTTTTTTTAATTAACCAGCATTAACGTTTTCGATGGTGTTCATTCTATAATAGAAATCTTTTAGCGTGGAATCTCATTTTTAGAATGGATGTATTCAATACTGCCAACGGGAATTTCCCGAAGACTGGGTTGACTGCAAATTATTTCAAGTAACTGTAGATCTATATGTCAGACTGTTTCGGGAAACAGAAATCGTAGGACGAAAGAGGGGCAGTGGACGACCATCAGCACGTAATCTATTCACTGTAGACGGTTTCAGGAAAATAATGGAAAATGAATCAGAAACTTCAATTGGTCACTCATTACACACATGGACCTAATTGTACGAAAATCTCATACAATATTACACAAGGATTTGCACTTTTATCTTTATAGACTGACAGTAGTTTAAGAGTTACCGCCTGTTTACCGTTCCCAAGAGTTCTATGAGTTCTATTCCTTACGGATAAAGCCTGGTTTCATACCACAAGATTTCTTACTTCCTAGGACATTGTCGAAAATCCTCAGGCGTTTAGTCAAACGTTTTACATACTGAAAAGATATGGGTTTGGACAGCACTCAGCCCAAGGAGAATATTACGAGATGCACTTATCTGACTCTGGCAAGAATTCTTAGATAATCGTCTTATTAGCCGGAATGTAACGATTACGTTTCTTTCAAGATCTTGCGATTTAATGGTGGTTTATTATTTTGCAATTAAGACATTTCAAAGTTAAATGCATTCGAGTAAATTATTGAGTGAGGTGTGTGTTTCAAAGAAACGTCAAAACGTACGAACTAAGAAAACAACCTGCATATGCCAAAGAAAGATAATTATGTAGACGAAGAACACGCTTTTGGTGCTGAATTCCGAAAGTAATCTATTTGCATCGAGAATTGTTTATCTCTTAAACCATGCTTGAATAATAATTTCAGTAAAACAAATTGGTTTTGCGCCCACGGCCCAACGAAACGCGTCTCCAACATACTAACGTTAACTGGATGGTGGATAGCAGGAATATCCAAAGAACTGAATTCTTCCAACATCACGACCAAGAGCAGCTATTTATCGGTATTTTTCCTGCTTTAGTGCAAACTTTTAATAGTGGAAACAGAAACTTACCAAGATGAATTAAAACAAAAACAAAACTTTGTTCTGATTTAAAAGTTTGCTGCTTTCGTGAGGCTAAAAGTACAGGATTGATACACTATATTTTTCTATAACGCATGCAAATTTTTAATTATTGCCTCAACATGACATTGGTAATTTACAACAACGTTAAAGTGTAATTTCCTAAGTAAATACTATACATGGACAGGGTATGTTTAAATGATTGTTTCTATAACTTGTTCAGTTACCCAATCAAAATTAAGGCTCTTAAAAACTATTGTGAAAGCTGAAGTTTCTGTCCTTCGTTTAATCTTTCGTTCGTACCCGCAATATTTCAAGGGTGAAATTCAGAACTTATTTGGAGCCGAAAAGTCCATATAAACATATGTTCTAAACGTAACCGTTAACGAGTCATTGTTTATTTCATAATTTATGTGGCCAAAATTTTAGTTCAACGGATTTCTGAAATATTGATCTAATTGCCATGATCGCGTCTTTTGTTTGGTAACATTTGAAAATCGTTTTTAAAAAATTATTGTTTGTAACTTGTCAGTTTATTACTGTGATACTGAAGTTATTGGCTTCTTCTTTGTATTCTTATTCTCAAAGGAATTCACAAGTGATTTACAATGCCAATGTTATTTTCAAATGAAGAATATGCAGATATGCATTATGTTTACAGTCTGTGTAATGGAAATGCTTTAGCAGTGCAACAAGACTATCGTAGGAAATAATTCACATCGTCAGCTGAGTGAACATGGCACTTTCAATGCAAGACATGCAGTCGGCCAAGGAGTTGATTTATTAAAAGAAGATACGTCTTTAACTGTGCGAAGAATAGCATTATAAATATACGAGCAGAAACCTTCTCTAGCGGTTAGGTGTGAAGGTGTATAATTTATTTGCTGTCTCTTTAGTTTTTGTTGTCTGTACTGTAAACAAGCCTTTTCCATTGTCTTCTATCCTTTGCTATCCTTGTGGCCTCTTTCCATTCCACTTTTCTCTACTTCCCACACGCATCTCACTTGTCTTTCTTCACTTTGTCTTATAAGATGCCCAAACCACCCAAGCTGCTCAATTCTTGTTGTTATGGGTTCTACATCCAACTCTTCTCTTATTTTCTCGTTCCGTATTTTGTCGCTTCGTGTTACTCCTTCGAGCCGTCGGTCGTAGGTATTTCGTCTCCATTGCCTGGACGTTACTTTTCAAGGTATTGTTTAGTACCCAACTTTCGCATCCATAAAGTAGTATCGGCCTATAGATTGTTTTATATATTGTCATTTTTGTTTTCTTACTTATTGCTTTGCTGTCTATAAATGTTTTGTTGAGAGCATGGTACGTTTTTGCAGCAATGTTGATTCTTTCCTTTACTTCTTGTTCCATTTTTCCATTTCCTTGTATTATCACCCCTAGAAATTTAAAACTATCGACTTGTTCCAGTTTGTTGCCATCGATTCTTACGTCTATTATTTTCTTTTTGTTTCCAATCAGCATTATCTTAGTTTTCTTTGTATTGACTTTAACGTTTTTTTTAGACAATCCCTGTACCCATCTTATTAGATTTTCTTTTAGTTGTTCTCCCCCTTCCGCACATATCATTAGATCCTCCGCAAATGCACATTCCGCTAGCTTTACTGGCCGTAGTTTTCTATAACCTACGTTTGCTTTATGCACTTTTCTTCTCAGTTCTTTCATAATATCGTGGATGATGGTAAACAGTGTGGGACTTAGTACACCTCCTTGCTTTAGACCCCCTCCTACTGGGAACTCCTTTGATTGTAAATTATTTGTTCTTACATAGTTGTTGTTGTTCTGTATAAACTTGCTATTCCTCTCCTCAGTTTCTTCCCCACCTCCCTTCGCTTCAAACTACCCCATATTATTTTCCTCAGTATCCTGTCGAACGTTTTTTGCAAGTCCAGGAAGGCATATACACTTCTCTATTTTTGTTAGTATTTTCTATTAGTTGTTTAATGGTAAATATGTGATCCTGCGTGCTTCTTCCTTTCCTGAACCCACTTTGTGAATCCGTTAGTTGTCGTTCTATTATCTCTCGGAGTTTCTTTTCCAATATTCTCTCATACATTTTCGCTATTACGTTTAATAGGGTTATGCCCCACCGTCCCTTGAATCGCTCTTGTTGAAAATTGGTTTATAACCACTTTCCAGTCGTCGGGTAGGTACTTCTCCTTTATCCCATGCCATGTTAAATATCCTTGTCAGCGCCTCTACTCCGTTTCCTCCGAGGTTCTTTATCATGCTCGGAGTGATTTGGTCATGCTCTGCTGCTTTTCCTCTTTTTACTTTCTTTATTGTCCCGATAACTTCTTTTTCTTTTATCGCTTACGTTTGGTCTTCGTTATTTTCTGGGTAAATTTCTTCCCTTTCCTCATATTCTCTGATTTCCGTTTCCGGATTTAACAGCTCTTGGAAGTACTCCCGCCACCTATTCATTATTCCGATTTTCTCGGTGAGAATGTTATTTTGTCTATCTTTTATATGTTGCAGTGTATGTTGTTGTTCCCTCCTTAAATTTGTTATTGCTTTATAAAATAGTTTTCGGTTCGTCTTGCTATTCTCCTCCATTTTTTACCGAATTCCTCCCAAGATGCTTTCTTTGGCTGTTTGACTATATCCTTAACTTTAGTTCTCTGTTCCTTGTATCCCGTATAGATATTCTCTGTTTTGTTTGCCAGGTACCATTTCCACTTCTCTTTCTTTAGTTTCACTTGGTCTTTTATCTCCTTACCCCACCATCGTGTTTATTTCTTTTGTTTGTTTGTCATGCTTGTTCCACATACTTCCCTTGTTACTTTCAGCAATATTTCTTTAAACTTTCGCCATACCTGTTACATATTTCTGTTGTGTCAGTCTTTTTCCACTATCTCCAGTTTACTGTCTACTTGCACTCTAAACTTACTTGACACTTCTTCTTCTTGTAACTTATATGTTTTTACCGCCTCTTTCGCTTTCATAGTTTCTTTAAGAGGGCTGTTTTCTTGCTTCGGTGTCTTTATTTTAATTTTTCCCACCACTAAGTAATGATCACTATATATGTCGTATCCCCTATATACCTTGACATCCATTAATTCCTCTCTGTATCTCCTGTCTATGAGGATGTAATCTATAATGGATCTTTCGTTTTGGCTCTTCACTTCCCTTGTAAATTTGTGTTTGTTTTTGTGTTGATAAAACGTGCTCTTTACTATCAGGTTATTTTCTGTGCAGAAGTTTATTACTCTCTTTCCGTCATTGTTTCTCATTTTCTCTCCGTATTGCCCGATTAACTCTATTTATTCATTATTTTTCCACCCTACCCTGCCATTTAGATAGTCGATGATTATCACTTGGCCTTTTATGTTTTCTATTATAGATGTTAGCTCCTTCTAGAAAGTATCCTTGATTACTGCTTTTTCGTCTTCGTCTGGGCCGTATGCAATCACTATACTTGTCCTCCTCGTTTCTTCCTTTTGCATCTCTATTCACATTATCTTTTCCGATGTGCATTCCGATTTATGTAGATTTTTTAGATTGTCCTGTTTTATTATACATTCTATTCCCTTCTTGGTCCAGCCGTTTTCCTTGACTCCACTATATATCATTAAATGGCCTCGTTCCAGTTCTTCTTCTCATTTTCCCTTTTTCTTTGTTTCACATACTACCAGTATGGCTAACTTTGCCTTCTCAAATTCTTGTCTTAGTTCCTGCTCTTTACCTAGTAATCTTCTTACATTCCATGGTGCAATTTTCCATATTTTTGACTCTTTCTTTGTTTCCCTGTTCTTCCGTGTTTTTGACAGGATCCCTAGTTCATCTGCTCTTTTTACCCAGCTTTTTATTTCTTTTCCTTGTATTTGTTCTCTCGACAGCTGTTTGAATAGCTTTACGTACTGGAATATGTAGAAACCAGGTTTGGAGAATAATAAGTACTCGCTCACATCCATATCATGATCAAAGAGTTCAAGCTCTAGGTAATGATTTTGAAGATCATTTAAGATTTTGTAACAGGGTACAAAATAATCAAAACCTACCGCCTATTTTATGGACCGATGAAGCTTCTTTCACACGAGATGGTATCAATAATTATCAAAATTTTCACGAGTGGGCTGCAGAAAATCCTCATTTAAGAAGACGCTCGCGTTTTCAACATAGATTTAGTGTTAATATGGCAGCTGATATTCTTAATCACTGTCTGATTGGACCATTTGAACTGCCAGACCGTTTGAATGGTGCGAATTACGACAATTTTCTAGAAAACTCTTTACCCATATTACTGGGAGATGTGCCATAAAATATTAGACGTGCAATGGGGTATCAACATGATGGGGCACCAGCACATCAGTGTCTTCGTGCCAGAGCTTGGCTTAACGCACATTTTCCGGGAAGATGGATTGGACCCGTAGTATGGCCGCCGCGTTCGCCGGACCTGTCTCCAGTAGATTTTAATCTTTATCTTATGCTATTGAAGTGCTCACGGTAGAAGAATTAAGCCAATGAATACAGCAGGCTGTCACAAATTATTAGGAATAACTCCGAGATCTCTTCTGCGACGTGTGGCTTTGTGTATCAAACACAATGGAGATAATTTTGAACATTTCTTGAAAATAAATTAATAAAAATATTATAAAATAAGATTTATTTCATAAAATTCGTTGAGGTAAAATTTTAGCCACATAAATTATGAAATAAATAATAACTCGTTAACGGTTACGTTCAGGACATATGTTTATACGAACTTTTCGACTCTAAATAAATTCTGGAATTCATCTTACCGGTACGCTTAGGGACACCTTGTATAAAGGATGAGTTAAAACAAACATTCTAATCACAATTATTAGATACCATACTCTGAGACAGAACTGATCTTACTTTTGGAATATTTAATAAAATTTTTTTGGTATTTTCTATTCTTAATGAGATTATTAATTGTGTAAAAGTTATATGTATTATAAGAACTTATACATGCCACTAATACAGGAAATATCAAAACGGCGCACAAGTTCAACCTTGAAAATCTAGAAATGGAACAGAAAAATCAAGGATACAAAATAATTCACTCGGTGTAGTATGTCAGCTGTAACGGATAGCCGCGTTATTTGAACAAATTGCGTTACGTTTGGCGGTTTGCATTACAAGACGAGTTTCTTTTCCAGCAATTATTTTTATGTCGACAATCTTTCTTTATTTAGTATTGCGCGCTGGTCCATCACCAACGACTGTTTAGGATCCTTGAAACGCAACTCGAGCTATGCAAATCTAAACCCAGATCCTTTTTGCGACGGTGGAATTTTTAACGCTGCGGCTGATTATGTATTAGAATAACTCTATCCCCAGTTGCAATTAATACGCCATTAGCAACCAACCATGAGAAATTACAGCGCAAGAAATCGCACTATGTATTCTGCTGCCTGATTACGGATCGTACTTCTTTCGCCTTATTTATTTTGCTTGGTATACTGGTAGTTTTTGCCGGTTTGTATGTTAAGATACTTTTCTTGCTAACAGCATCTTTTTTTTTCAAGGATTCAATTGAGTGTCGATGATACTAAAGCGACCTTGAAGTTCAAATTCGTACGTTATGTACGGTGATGCCTATATGTTGGGTGATTTAAGGTTTAAGAGTAGGCCTACTAGAATTTCAATTTATTTCTCGTTACTGTTTTTTTTAACAGACCTGAATTAATAGGCACAAACTATTCAAACTATTCAAGTGATGATCTTAAAATGACTTTAAAATAATAATATTAAGATTATTTAATTTAAAAATAAGTAACAAACTGTTGAATTGTCATTCATATTTCTGCCTTTATATACTAGCATAAGAGGCAACTCAGTATATTCGAAACAGTGTATAATATTTTAAAACACTTAATTCAGTGGCAAGCAATGTGTATATGAAATCATTTAACTTTAGTACTTTGATTTTTCTGACTAATTGGGCCTTAATATTATTTCCAGTGTTTAACATGTACTGATGATACTACAGGGTGTATCAGAAATAGGTACAAATATTAAATCCCATGATAGATTACAATATATGCAAACTAGAAAAAACATTTCTTTGGCAATGGGACCCTTAAGATATGAGAAAGTAATAATTGAAAATTTGACCCAAAATTGTTTGAGTACCATAGGATAATAAGAAAAATTTGAGTTCAAAGACATGTTATGCAAAGCAGAGTAAGATAGAAGTGCAAAAATTTCTTATCACTTGTCACAAACCAATACTATTAGGTAGGTCAGTAATTTCTATTCAATTATCACAAGCCAGAAAAGTTTTTACGTGTTTGCCACTTTGGATTTACTTTACAATTAGGTAATAACCTTCTACAGCTTAAATGCATTTTCTATGTATCATCAGCAGTTCTCAAACCAAATTTTATTTTTTAATTCAAAAAAATAAACTTAATGATTTTTGAAAAATGAATGTACTATGGTCACGTCGGGGTCACCAAATATGGTGCTAGGACTTATCAGATGGTCCTAACACCAAATAACGTATAAATAAGATACACAATTGGAGAGATCAATTTATTAACGTTTTTCTTTTGATAAAAATAATCGGTAACTATTTACATAAAATACATAACAACGGAAACATAACAACCCCAGACGACCCGACACGGACAACAGTACCATTGAATTCTACTTGAGCCAATCTATTACTGGTTTAAATATTTGTACCTATTTCTGATACACCCTATATAATAACATTGGAAAGATGTATTTTCGTTCTGATTTAATTAAAAACCAAACAACTTATTTGGCACCGTTGTTGCTTCCTTTAGTGCGGAGATCACCTTGTATATACGAATGATCTTCAAAGTTTAATTTAATTTAGACAAGGTTTGCCTTACACCATATCTTATTCCACTTCTTTTTTTTAACATTATTTTTTAACTAAAATATTTTTGTTATGACAGAATCCTTTCACTATTTTTTTGTAGGCGTTTAAGCATATAAAATACTGGACGGTCGATGTAATTATTTTTTAGGTCTAACGTCAAACGGTTAATTTTGTGGTACGAATATTGTACCTTATACAAGTGTTATTAAGAAAACAAGCAATTAATTTATCACTATTATTGTTTTACAGATATGTTTAAGAAGCAGACCTGTACAGATAGAAACCTACAGTGACAAACTGTTGATTTCAAGGTCAATCCCATGCATTTTTGAATATGTTTGTCTGACTGGTTTATCTTCTTTCGCTGACTACACTTTTAAACTATTTGTAGTGGTTTTTGTAATGCAAAAATTATTTCTCATAGCTTTCGCAGAATATTTGCGTATAAGAAAGAGTTGTTGCCTTGTTGGTCACAATAGTTATCAAGTCAACACTTTAAGTGTTCAATTTTAAGCCGTAGTGGCTGTGAAGTTATAAATTTTGATTTTTTTAATGAAGAAACAAACAATAGATTTGTCACGGGTGCAGCTTCCTTTAGAGAATGGGTTAAAAGATCACCATGTTTACGAGAACGTACTTCAATTTTTAAAATAATTATGTCAAGGTCAATGCTCTGCGGATTTTGACTTAATTTTTGATATAACTGCAAAATGTCAACATCCACAATTTTACCTTTTGCAAGCGAATTTCATGATAAAAAAATCTACTGATTGTATAATAATAATAAAGGTTTTCAATCCTTTTTATAATTATGAACCACTCCTCTTTCAGAGCTCTCACAATCCATTTATTGGGGTGGATTAGTCCCAATTATCTTCTATTTTCTGTCTTCTTTATAGTTGTCTGTGTGATTTTGCTCTGATTACCAGCTTTCTTCAATTCATTCTGTTTCCTGATTTTCTTCTCCAATTTTATATCTCCATCTTCCTTAAACCCTCGACCAACTCATCCCTCCATTTCATTTTCGGTTCTCTGTTTCTTGGTCCTGTAAGTCTTCATTCGGTTATTATCGTTATCTTTCTATATTTTTTCGTCTTTATGATCCACCGAAATCCTTGCACCTTTATTGCTTTCACTATACATTCCCATCCTGTTTCTTTAAGGATTTCGTGATTCGTTTTGGTTCTAAATTTGCTTTCGTCTATCTTTCTTGAATCTACAGTGGTGGGAAAAAGTTCTGCATCAGTTGCACAAATAAGATAAATTGCAGTTTAAACCCATTTTTTCAAATATTTTTCATTTCATCATTGCATATATAATAGAGGTACTTACAGGTACAATACTAGTAATAATAATAGCCCAAATATTGATCCATAAAAAAGGAAACAATTCGATATATAAAATTTATACAAAAACAGAAAAATCGTACATTATACCGGGTGCCCGCATTTTGTAGCGACAACATGGGCAACTTCTACATTTGAAGAGATAGATAGATTGCTAAATTAGCAAAAAGGTGCAGGTTCGAGAGCTCATTAAGAATCCATCCTCAAATCCCACTTGTTCAAAATTTAAAAAAACCGAAATATCCCAATTTCTTTCATTTGCCGCAAGACACCGAGATGTGGCTTGAACCAATTTGCATGACAATTTAAACACTTTTATTGGCACTTAATAAAACCAATTTCATTTGTGCAAATTTTTAGTAATCTGACCTAATCTTAAAATTTTAAATTGGTACTGGGCAATTTTTTGGACCTTTTAAGAGAGGATTTTTTTCTGAATCCAATGATGTATCACATGATATGGAAACTTTTCAAAATTTGGAAAAACTGAGCTTGTATTATTACTTGAACTTACAATGAAAAATTTTGAAAAATATGATGTATTTTGTACGTATATCAAGTGTTACAAGAACGTAGAACTTACACGTCAAACATATGGAGCTCAATATTCACAAAGGCGATTACCTGGTCGTAAGACGATATTGCGATTAGACAGGAATCTAAAGAATTCAGGTTCGTTTGTTGCAGCAAGACAAAAGATGCACAATAAGAATAATGCGGAAAAGGAAGAATATGTTTTAGCTTGTGTTAATGTGGATAAGTGTGTTTCTTCTAGAGAAATTTGGCAGAGTGTAGATGTGCTAAAGACTGGAGTTTCAGAGATTTTGAAGAACACAAGTACAAGTGTTATAAATTTAAATCATCTCAAAGATTTAGACATGGAGATGCAGAAAGAAGACTACACTTTTGCAACTGGTATTTGGGCCATGTGAACACAAATCCCAATTTCAAGAATATTATTTTGTGGGCAGATGAAACTATCTTTACCAGTTGTGGAATATTTAATAGACATAATAAGCATTACTACTCCCAAACTAACTTACCGCTGACTCTTCCAGATCGAAACCAAGTTAGATTCGGTTTCAATGTTTGGTGTGGCATAATAAATAATAAATTAATAGGCCCATTATTTTTAATGGTAGTTTAAAGGGACAAATGCATCTTTCTTTTTCACAAGAGGAGATCGAAGATTTAATAGAAGAATTGCCACTAGAAACTATTAGACAGATGTGGTTTCAACAGAATGGGTGTCCTTCGCATAATACTCGTCCCTTTATGGACTATTTAAATGAGCTATTTAATGAGAGGGTAATTGCAACTAATGGAACGGTACGTTGGCCTGCAAGGTCACCTGATTTGGCTCCTTGAGATACCTTTCTATGGGGTACTGTTAAAAATAAATTCTACAGTCCTACATACAACAACGTTGAGGCATTTCACAGTAATAATGGCAATACTACCCGTAAAGTAATTAATAGTGTTCAGAAATGGTGCTAACTTTGTATTGCAAACAATGATGGATTATTTGAGTAATTTAATATTGTTGATTACTGTTTTTGTAATTGAGCTTGTATTACAGTTCGCTGTTATAAATAAACTTTGTTTTATTATTATCCATTGTTATTCCGGACTAATTGATTTAGAATTAAAATAATTAATATTTTTTATAAATTTGTATTCAGGCATAGGTTGTTATACATAGTTGAAAAGAGAAAAAAAATTCTATTTATCCATGTAAAAAACAATATGACGTCCATTTAATACATATAAGATAGTGTATGTTGACATCTTGGGAACCGCCATCTTGAATGTTAATTTGATTTTTAACTTTGTCTCAACTTTTTTTCATATGTTTTATAATAACTTAAATATTCTACTTTTCAGAAAATCACGAATTTCATTGAGCATCCAAACCTGTACAACATTATCTATTTAACCAAATATCTATCTTTAAAAATAATAATAAAAATAATAAAAATACGGCAATATAATCTCAGAGATAATGCAAACTGCCCTGGATAAGGTCGAGGCATGGTGCAACAAGGAAAACCTTACAGTAAATCCTGCAAAAACCAGCCTTTTACCATTCACTAGGAAGAGAAATCACGGAGGCATAAATCCTCCGGACCTCTTCGGAGAAACCTTACAAATCAAGGGGAAGGTCAATTTGACCTTGGGTGTGATTCTAGACACCAAATTGACCTGGAACCAACACTTGCTAAGGACCACTAACAAGGCAAAAACAACCTTGATTATGGCAAGAAGAGCCTTTGGAAATAAATGGGGATTAAAACCAAAAATGGTACATTGGCTTTACACAACGGTGATAAGACCGACAATAACCTATGGCTCACTAGTATGGTGGCGCAAGGTAAATCAAAGACAAACAATAAACCAGCTTCTTAGTGTTCACAGACTGGCTTGTCTCTGCATAACTAGAGTATTCAGAAGCACTCCGACAGCAGCACTAGAAGCTCTCCTGCAACTTCCTCGTCTTGACATAATAGTCAAGGGTGAGGCGTGTATGGGAGCGTATCGCCTAAACTGCACGGGTAATTGGAGAAGCACCCAATACACATGGAGACACTCCAAAATAATAAATGTGGTATCTGACCCAAAATTAAAAATGGGAACGGACTACATGTTAACAAAATACTCCTTTCACAAACCCTTCGAAGTACGGATAAACCGTGAAGAATGGGATCAAGGGGAACCACCAGACTTGCTAAAAAGCTTAGTGTGGTACACAGACGGTTCACGCACGAGCAACGGAACCGGAGCTGGCGTATACGGCAGCAGACCAAGATATAGTACCTCTATATCTCTGGGCCAAACTGCCACAATATCAAGCTGAAACCTATGCAATTCTAGCAGCAATAGAAGAGAACATAAGAAGGGGCTACACAAACAAAACCATCCTTATTATTTCTAACAGTCAGGCAGCTTTGAAAGCACTGAACTCAAACCAGATTAAGTCAAAACTTGTCTGGAACTGCCTTCGTAGTCTCCTAACACTGGCAAACTCTAACAAGGTAAAACTTGTGTGGGTGCCAGGGCATAGAGGCATAGAAGGAAATGAAAATGCATATAAACTAACAAAACTAGGATATGAGACACCGTTCACAGGGCCTGAACTTGTGGTCGGCCTAACTAAACGAACAGTGAGAGGAGCAGTCAACGAATGGATCGTAACCAAACATTCGGAACACTGGAGACTCTCATCTCGACAAAGACAAAGTAAAACTATGATGGATAACCACCCCCACAAGCTTAACAAAACAGTCCTACAACTTAGTAGGGCTCAAATTGGAGTAGTGACAGGACTCCTAACACTGGCACTTCAGACAACACCTCTACAACATAGGGCTATTTAACGAAGAACCTATATGCAGACTGTGCGGCGAGGAAAAGGAAACAGCCTCCCACATAATATTCCAATGCGAAGCCCTAGCTCGTAGAAGATACCAAATCTTTGAGGGTACTGTAGTGCACGCGTGCTATATTTATCAAGTTGTCTTGGGTTGGGTTGGTGAAGTGGTTGTTATTTTGTTTACTTAGTTACCATATTTTTACGTTCTTGTATAACACGAATAAATCTTGCTCTCAACTCTCATCTCTTATTACGAGTTTATTTGGTGCTAAGCCCTACTAGCAGGCCTTAACACCATATTTGGTGACCCCGCACGTACCTTCTACGAGAATTCCTGCCTTTCCGAAGAAGATTCTCCGACATTTAACTATCCTTCCGAGATTGCTTCAGTGTGTTTGGTCGTCGTCCAGACTGTCTTCGTCCATCTACCCAGCTACATATAAATTCAGATAAGTTTTTTTTTCTTCATTCCGCTTCTTTTAATTATTCATCATGTCTTTTCCCGAGTTTACCATATTTTTATGTACCGCAAGCCAGCCTGATCAATAAACTCCTAGACCTGATAAAGGGGACGACCTACTTGACAGCGACTACCGACTGAAGGGGATCCACAATAGGCCCAAGAGGTCTCAGTGTTAAAGGGCAGACACAACCCTCCCAGTTATCAATCAATCAATCTTTAATAATAAGAAAGATACCCACGCAATCCGGACACCCGGTATATAGTAATGTAGTCTACACCTTTATTACAATACAAAATAATTAATTATAAACTATTTTAGTACTTAATAGGCTACCCTTTGTTTTAATAACTAATTCATACCTTTTTGGCACAGAACTGACCAGTTTTTGTAATTCTTCCTTCGTAATATAGCGATATCACGCATCAATTAGGGATTCGATAAATTCCAATTATTATGTGAGATTTTTTCTTGAAATAATGTTATAAACCTTCTGTCATAAGTTTTCTTTAAGATTTAGATCATGGGATTCTGCTGGCCTGTCTATTATTTTTACTTTATTGGTCGACATCCAAGATTGAACAACCGCTCTGTGGCAAGGAGCATTATCATCGTGAAAGATATAAGTTTTGTCAGGAAATAACTCTTTTCCACTAATCCGTATCTTTTCCTGTAGGACATCAATGTATTTGCTTGCATTCATCATGCCAAATACAACACGCAGTCTACCAACATCTTCAGCAGACATGCAGCCCCTTATCATGACTGCGGTTGGATGTTTAATTGTTGGCAGAACATACTCTCGTGAAAATTCTTCTCCAGGAAATCTTCTAACATATGTGTTTCCAGTATGATTATTAATGTTAAAGGTAGATTGATCACTAAACAATATCTTCTACCATTCTTCTAGGGCCCAATGGCGATGTTCCTTTGCCCATCTCAAACGGTGGAGTCTTTGTTTTCCTGATAGTAGGCGTTTCTTTCGGGATTTGCAACCCCTGAGTCTAGATTTAAGAAGTCTCCGTCTTACAGTAGAAGTGCATACACTTACACCAATAGCTTCGAACCATATTTTGGTTAAATCTGTCGAATTAAGACTTCTGTCTGCCAGACTCATCCTCCGCAATACACTGATGTCGATTTTGACGGCTACTGCGGGGTTTATCTTCAATTTTTCCCTTCTCAGGGAAATTATACCATATAGTTTTTTGTTCAATAATTTGAACGGTTTCTTTTCAGATGACATTTAGCCACTGTCAAGGACATGCAAAATGCAAGTCAATAATCCATAGTAGATGCGGGTGTAAATTTACTCATAGCATAATAAGTATTTCTCCTAGTTAAACTTTTAAGTTTCATGTTAAACGCATTTTAATTAATACCATTAGATAATCTGCAAATAAATGATTATCGATTTTAGAAAAGAACTTACCTTAATCGTTTTTTATGGAGTTCTAAGTACCTAATTAGGAGATAAGTTGTTGATATACTTATTAAAATCAAATATTTAAAAGTAATTTTTGGAGACTATGCCAAAAATGTATCTAAACTTCAAGAAATAATTATTTTTTTGGGTGATGTAGAACTTTTTCGCACCACTGTAATATGTTTCTCATTACTCTTCTGTACCATACTCTCAGCTGATCTTCATCCTTTTTTGTGATACATAACGTTTCCGTTGCATATATTACTGCCCGTCTTATCAGACTCTCATAGATTCTCATCTTTGTTCTTCTGCTTACTCTCTTGCCATTTAAAATCTTCTTATTATTGTGGTAGGCACTATTATCCTCTAATAATCTTTCTTTTATTTCGATGTTTTTTCATTTTTTTGTTATTCACGTTTATCTCTAAATAATTGAAGGATTGTACTTTCTAAAATGTATGTTCACCTCCTCTTGTGTTCTGTACTGTTGCTTTGACATCTACTATACTTTGCCTTGTTCTCGTTTATTTGTGGACTGCGTTTTCTTGCTTTATCTTCTATTTGACTGAGCGTTTCACTTAGTCTTCTTTTACTTTTTGCTGTTAATGCTGGGTCGTCAGCGTATGTTATTATTTGTACTTCCTTATAGTTGATTGTTCCTTTCCTGCTGTCTTTGTTAATATGCTTTCCAACACTAGGCCGAACAATGTTACCGATAACGCATTCTTCGTTTCCCCCTCCTGTGTTCTCGACATATTCGTCCTCACTCGCACAAGTCGTACCAACTTTTGGGGTATGTTCAGGTTTCGCATATCTTGCATCAATTTTGCTCTTCTTACTCTGAAGATCGTTTGTTTAAAATCATTAAACATTACATGTATTTGTATGTTGTCCTTGTAGCTCTTTTCTATTATTTACTTCATAGTGTGTATTGTATCCGTCGTTGCCCTGTCCGATGTAAACCCTCACTGATATAATGAAGTATTTATAAATAGTCACAAATTTGTGTCAAACATACTTCCGTGACCTTGAAGATTTATATTTCGAATTTGTTTATTACGAAAACAACAAAATTATTAGAAATATGTTTAAGAAACAGCTCTCTATTCTCCTCCAAAATGCCTTCTCTTACCATTGCGTGTTTTCATATAAAAGCACTGGCTGTAGATGCAATTCATTATTGTGTGCAACATCAAACGTTCAATATGTTGAAGCTACTGCATCGACTTTGAAGTTATAGCTTACAGATTTAGCGTTCATACGAAGAATTTATTTAGCACCAGAATTGTTTTCATTAAAAGTATGTTCATGAAACAAACTTATATATGGAGTAGTTGAATTTTGCATTCTACACCATATATTTCCTTTAGAATTAACCAATTCATTAACTGGTGGGTAGTACCGAATACAAAATACTATTTGAGATGATGTAAAATTTATTTTTGAATACCTCCAGTTTAAGAGAAATGTATAAAATGAGAAATAAGTCACATTGTATATGGGAACGTATTGCAAATTAATGTTAAATAACAATTTTTTCCCAACTCAAAGTCAGTACGGTGCAACTCATTCATTTTGTTAATTAACTGCGTCTTAAATTTTCTTTTAGTTATTTTTGTAATGCCAAAATTGTTCTTTCCAGTTCTGCAAGAAATTTTGAATTTACAATAATATAGGGTGATTCTAAACTTTAACCACGTATACGAAGATTATTTATCCCCCACATTACCTGTAATGTATTAAAAATTCGGCAGCGTTACTGAGATATGGCGCTTTAAAATTGTTTTACATCAATTCACTCAAATGTAAATAACTTTTTTGTTTCTTGTCCAATTTTGCTGAACTTCCTCAAATTTGTGTTTACATTGGAACAATCTGGAAGTTACTAATTTATGGGTATATGCATTACAGTTCCTTTGCCAAAATGATAGGTTCTTTAACAAGAAAAACTTTTTTAAGTAGCCAAATAGTAGTTCAAATGTTAAATTGCACAAGGCCAAGCCCGTTAGCTTTATCGCTTAATTTTACTATCTAACTGCATTTTGAAATTACCAGCAGTCCTTTTTCTGGTAATATCAACATTACTATTGTTGTTAACTATGCAGACATTTTTGCGTATAAAAGACGGGTCAGGCAGCATAATTAATTACCGTGTGTAACCTCAAAGGCATTATTTAAGGTAACACGAGTAAATTATGACTAGCTCGATGCCGCATTAGCGTTTTCTTGCGCAAAATGCCTTTATTATTAACGGGGCACAGTTATATATTAACATAGTTTACAGTTTGCTGCAATTTGCGCTACGCAGAGATATGCCGACCTTTAATGATACTTTCGTTAACATTCCACGTAATAGAAAATTGTAAAGAAGGCTTTCAGAGTACACAGGATAAATATTTCAAGCAGTCATCGCCATTTTTTCGCCCGCCCTGTCCGTTCTATGAATTATATCGTTGAAAAGTTGATTAATTCAGCTTCTGTTGATGCAGCTACCTTGTTATATTACTTTTATGGAATATTTACTTGGTTCGAGATTCACAAGTTGAGCTTTCAGATTCCGCGGAGATTTTGAATAAATAAATAAAGCTGCGTGAATCCTTATATGGGGATCCATTTTTTTTTCTAACTTCAAAATCGCTGCAAAGTTTTTTATTTTTGAAATTGATCAGTGGAGTAAAATATTAAAAATTATGTATGAAATCTGTCAAAATTAAGGATTATTCTAAATTTTTTTTTAGATTTTTATATTTAAAGTCTTATATTAAACAAAATAAAAAATTAACTGTTAAAGCATAACTTCTCTCTATTCACCTTCCTTCTGCCTTAGTTTACTAAGTATCTATCATAAAGCCGGCTTTGGTGGTCTAGTGGTTAGCGCAACTGCCTTTAGATATCAAGGGACAGGGTTCCATCCTGGCCGAGAATGAAGAGATTTTTCTGTCTGAAAGTGCGCCTTCTGTCAGATAAGAAATAAAACCGTAGGTCCCGTGCCACTGCGATGTGTGACACGTTCAAAATAACTACTGGGATTGGAACTACCTCATATAGGCCACATTCAATAGGCTAATGATGGCCGCAGGGTTTAGAGATGCTTGGAAAACCGCGTCCTAGATCTCGCTCTTTCAAATACAATACAATAAAGTGTACGACATATCAACTGAGATGTATTTCTTTATGATGGAGAATACGTAGATGTTGGATATTATGTCCCTGTATACATTTTGCTACTCCCAAACACCATAAATGGAAAGATAACATTTATGGGTATTTGGTTACAGATAAACTAATTTCATTAAACTTAAACCCCCACTTCATCAAACCAATATACTTATTTTTCACCAACAGTTCCTGCAGAGTAAAATGTTCAATTCATGTTTCCATCTAATTATTAACCTTCTCTCAAGCGTCCTTCGGAGGTCCATACCTTCTACCATATTATACACCGTACAGTCGCTTCGCCTTCCTAGCCACACATTCCACCAGAGGCAAAACCAGATTGTTCGCAGATGACACACCTAAAAATGTCTCTTTCGGCATTCCAAGGCATCCAAATAGCCTCCAACAATGCCTACAGATGAACCCGCCGGTGGGGAATAAAGCTCAACGACGAGAAGTGATTGATTAGCCATCTTAGCTAGCCATCTAATCTAGAAACTCCAGATTAGATCCCTCCGATATCGACATTTCTATCCATAATCAATAAATCCCTCTCTATAACCAAGCCCGATACCTTGGTATCATCTAGCACAATACCATGTGGCCTAAACAAGGATATCTGTGAAACAGCAGTGAGTTTTAAACACACACTACGCTTAATCCTTTTCTAATTTCAGCTAAACCGCAATCACTAGAGCCAGAAGCAATGAACATTGAACCTACGCCGCCGGGAAACAAAAACCACCACCTGCCAACCAACCACCCAGCAGCAATCCACCAACACTTCATCTACCTAGAGGAAGAAAAGAAAATCCACTACTGAAGAGGCCAAAAGTTTAAAGCACCCACGAAGACCTTTAACATTAACTAGATTTATCAATGAAATGTATTATCTCAAGCTCAAACGTACTGGATGCGAATCTATTTGAGAATTTTACATTTCCTAAAATATCTTCCCATCGGATTTCTTTTACTTAACTAAGCTTCGTTAGTATTTGCAGTTATCTAGTGTTGGAAATAGGATTTGAACGCCAAACCTTTTGCACACAAAGCAAGGAAACGGTAACACATAGCTGATGTTGCAAATGCGTACATCAACATACTGCATATTTCAATATTAATACATCATTAATTTGCAGGTTCATTTGTGGTTAAATAATTGAGGATCAGATGATGTAGAAGAATGTTACGTTTTCTATTATGATGCTTGTGCGTAGCACAAATTACACCACTTTTTCATATTGTCCATGTTAAATTCTTTTGTCCCAGTTGAAATAATATACAGTGAACCTAACTTAGCTTTGCCGGTGAGTAAATGTGCGCAATGTTAAAACAGTAGTGGGAATTCTTAAGATCGCTAGTACAGTTAAAGAAAAAGTCTTATCTTATGCTTATAATTAAGTTATATGGTCATGTTCTGCTTATTTTGCAATTATAAATAACTAAAGATTAGTGTTTATTCACTTACTGCTGTTTCAAACAACTCTAATATAAATCACAATTATTACAAAAACACCACTGTTCTATTGCAAGCTAACTTCTAAACTTCTGTTGCTAAGTGTACACGGCTCCTGAGGCGTGTAGTCTGTCACTTTCTCACACCCACCTTCTCTGTCCATCAATGTGCGCGATGACCGCCAAACCTATGTTAGGACCACTGTACATGGCTATATATTTGTCTGATGTTTCTAGCCAAGCGATTTGCGTAGATATCTTCCACGGTTTATTAAAACAACCTTTAAATTACATTTTTTAACCTTCTGAAGCTAAGAAATTCGGTTCATTTGAAACTCCTTACATAATGATTCTGTATTGTAGAAAGGAGTAAATTCGTTTATCGATAATTATTAATTAGTGTGGTGGTAGCATAGTCGGCAGAGCGCTCGCTTTCTGGCAAAACGACGATTAGGGCATGGGTTCGACTCCCCAGTATTAATACGCTATATATAAAAATCTTGTGCTGCAACCCACACATTTTCCCAAATACGATTGGCAATGGTGTGATCTTAGTGAGAAAAACTTTCTGGAATTTTTGTCGTTCGGGTTCCAAGTCAAACTGTAGTTCTTGTATTCCTATTTTAATCCCGAGGGGGACAAGAGCATAAAAGAGGCCAGGTCACAGCAGTGGCAGCTGTTGCTGTTGATGTTGAAACTGTTAATTATCTAACAAAGCTTGGGCGTGAGAAGCAAATACACATATCGTAAATTTTAAAATCTAAAATAAGAACTTTTAGTGTATTTCTAATTCAGATATGTGGAAAATACAGTTTAACTTTGATAATATACTAGTTGGCATTTGATTTAGTTGATCTTTTAGGCGCCAATGGAAATGAATGACGTTTTACGTAAGAAATAATACGTTTAAATATAAATATATGGAAAAGAAGATCAACGTTCATTCCCAACAAGGGGCGCTATAGGGGTCAGCGAGTTCCGCACTGGAATCCTAAGCCTCTTTTGAGCTAGTAATGCGGATGTAAGGATAGGAAAGATCAGGAAAATTGGATAATGGAATTTCGTGGATGATACTGCCTCAGTATTTACCTACACGACCAAGGAAAACCACGAAAAACCTGTGTTAGGACAGACGGCCTGGGGGTTCGAACCCAAGACCTGCCGAATGAAAGGAAACACTCTACCGCTGAGCCATCTTCCTCGTTATGAATATATGTCAAATGCAACTGAAGAGCTATTTTTCTCTATATTTTCGAAGGTTAGAACAATTTCGGTATATTTCAAAATAATGGAGGTAATACATATACCCTTTCCATCCATATACTTTTCTAATTTTTACTGCGATGTGTGGCGTGCTGATTCCAATCAATTTGAATATCTATATACACTGCTTCAAGAAATTAACGCATCAATTATTAATGTTGCGATAAAAAAATGCATGAAATGAATGTCTGATACAAACCTGATGGACACATGTTACTCTTGGTCTGTTTCTACATCTTTAACTCCGTTAAAAATTAATCAATTTTACATGCACATTTACAATTTACTTGGAGTTTCGTTTTACTTTAAAAACGTATCAAATCGTGTAGCTGTCATCAAACAATCGCTTGTACGATCAGTCTTATTTAAAATGCAACGTATCTCAAGAAATGTAAGTCGTTATGAGTGTGTCACAGCCCTTTCTTTGACCGAAGAAGGTTATTCTTTCTGCGCTGTAGCTGGCAGGCTTGGGGTGAACCACACAACCATTTCTCGGGTCATCCAACGTTTCAGAGAAACTAACGAACATGACAGGCGACCAGGGCAAGGGCGACCACGTGCTACTACCGCTGTAGAAGATAGTTTTCTTCGAATGTGTGCACTAAGAAAGCGCTTTACCACCACAAGAGCCCTCCAAAGACAACTTTCAGCAGTACATAATGTGCAGGTTAGCATTGAAACCGTTCGCCAACATCTTCTGGAAGAAAATCTGAAAGCCAGGTTACCAGCTACTGGCCCACAGTTGACTGCAGACCACCGCAGATACAGATTGGATTTTGCTAGAAACCACTTGAATTGGGAAAATGAAGATTGGAGACGCATTTTGTTCACAGACGAGTCCATATTTTGTTTGAAGGGTTGTGATTTTGCGCATTTGAGTTTTTAGACGTCCAAATGAACAATATGCTGAATGCAATTTTGCCCAAGACTGCATTTGGTGGTGGCTCAATAATGGTATGGGGAGACATATCTTTCACGGCCCGCACAGATCTACACATCTTCCCCAACGGAACTTTAAACAGTCAGAGGTACATTACGGATATCTTAGAACAGTATGTTGTGCCATATGCCACAATACATTGGAGACCACTTCTAAATAATGCACGACAACACTCGGCCCCACAGCCAGAATTGTGCAAGAATACCTAGACGACGTTGGTATTCCTGTTATGCAATGGGCAGCTAGAAGTCCCGACTTGAATCCGATTGAGCACATCTGGAACATTCTCGGAAGACAAGTACGATCCCTTCAACCACCCCCTGCAACTCTTAACGACCTAGCGAATTCATTAGTGGAAATGTTGGATAATCTTGAACAAGAGCAGTTAAGTGTGTTACTTTCAAGCTTGGACCGTCGTTGCTAAGCCGTCATAACAAGTCGACGCGGAAACACAGCCCACTGAACCTGTAAACTTACAATTTTTCGGTTTTAGAATTTTGATTTTTTTAATTTTTACGTTGATTGTTGTTAAATTGCGTTGATTGTTGTTAATTTGGATAAAAAATGGTTTACTTAACTTTAAGCAGTATCCATGAATAAACGTACTTCATTACATGCAATACTTTAAACAATATTGCGATTGTTAGTTGTGGTGCCTTAATTTCTTGGAGCAGTGTAGGTATATTTCTATTTAATATCTGTAAATGTTTTGAAATGTATTGTGCTAATTTATTTCTGTAAGATGCATCACATTTTCTATTATATAAGCACAAAATTAATAAATGTTTATTTAATTTAACCTCCAAACGATTCCGGAAAGGTTATTGCAATTGTTAATATACCCACATAACCAAAGTTAACCTTGACTGTCCAAAACGTGATCATTTCTTAACCTGGAAAGATGACCTACCCGGGGTAACTTATAGGCATCCTTTGTGCATCCGCAGCGGTTACAAAACTACAGCATCCGTTGCGTTCAACTTAAAGTTGAGAAATGGTTATTCTAATAATAGTTAACTTTATCGCAACCAAAAAGGTTAACTTTTAACTAACTCTCAATGTGCACCTTATAGCTACGTATCTTTAAAGCGACCTATAGTAGTTAATTTTTAGTTGCATGCTCGATAACAGATTTTACAAGTCAATAAAAAGATAGCAAATGCTTGCGAAAAAATAATCATTATATTTAGTTGATAATAGTTGTACATGCTGTTGTGAATAACTGTATTGCAACTGGGTTTTAAATTACTCAAGTCAATTTAGGTATTGACCGAATATCTATCTACTTCCCTGTTGTAATTAGTAGAAAAAATATTGACAACTTGAACTTAAATGTAATGTAAATTATTGTATATTTCCCATTTTTTCAATGATGTAATTTCTTACTAAAATGTTAGCGCAAAATACAGTAAATCATATTACTTGTTTATTGAAGGTATCGCCTAAGATAATTTTTGATATTCCTTTTACATTTTCCTTCGCTAACTTTGGACAACCCTCCAGTTTCCCTTGAGGTCATCTAACAGTTAATCCACGGAAATTTTCACATTTGAAGTAAAGTTAACTGAGAAAATATAGCGGAAACGATATTTTTTAAATCGTTAGCTGATGGTATGGTATTTGTATAATAATATGGTTTCCATGAAATTTGTCCATACAAGTATTCGGTAAACATGGAGCACCATATTGTTTAAAATTATCTATAATTCTAATTGTCATTGCATTATATCACAATATTTTAAAAGTATATTACTGCTGGGCCGTATTTAAGGTTATTAATCAAACATTTTGCTATTGTACAAATTTTTGCATGATATGCTTGTGTAGCGGACGTCACACCCCAGCTTAGTGTATAAACACAACTGTCTCCTCTTCGCACTCTGTCTAGGATTCATTTTCAATCGATGAATTGCAGATGTACCGCATGTATTCTAAAGGACATACCTAAGTACCGACTTAGGCAAACCAAAAATGATATTTCTGGTACCAGTGATGGCGCTGTCTCTGTGAAACCCGTTGGCAACAAGCCAACGCTTTGGTACAAAGTGTTTATTTTATGCTATTACGTTCTAATTGAATATTAGGATGTGACAAGAGCTGATAACTCATTTTTTATTTTTTGGGTTAAGCATTTATCAGCTGTTGGTGGTACTAGGGTTGGACATGCAAGGAAAAAATCTGGTCCATTATCGTGACAGATACGGTCAGTAATGAATTAAGCTGGATCGGTACCCATCAGAAACTCAAACTGCAGGGATTGAATATAAATCGAATAGTCATTGGTGTGCTATACTTTCGTTACTATAACCTCTTATAATTTAATTACATTTACACTGAATATCTCGTATCTCTTTTTATATTTGACGTAATTTATGCATTTTTGCACTTCATAATCTAGGAGTTATTTGATAACATAATTATTCTCATTTTTGAAATCTAAGTTAAGACCTACATTTTTCTAAAACGTTATAAAACCAGGTAAGCTATTAAATATTTCTCTGTAAGAAAGTTCATGGGGTTGTTTGAAGCCTTTCTTTAGGTAATTTCTCTTAATAATTTTTACCAAATTTGTATCAAATCAAAGAAATTTAATAAATAGTTATCGTTTATAATAGCGGAATAAATATATTTAACATTTTTGGGTCCATTAGGATCAATGTAACACCAGTCTGTATTTGTTGGATAACATTTTTGCTATAATGTAACCACCCCGTTTAGTTTCAGGATACTGTATTTTACAATTTAGGGGGGGGGATTTGTTTAAAGAAGCATGTATTACACAACATTAACACGTTTAAAAACTCGAAATGGTTTATTAATTACCACAAATACCTATAAGGGTAAATTGGGTTATTGGGTTTATGCTAGAAGTTGGAAAAATATATATGTACATATATGTCGAACAGATAAGTTTTGTTAACAAATTATTGTTTATTTACAGTTGCAGTACGAAAGATTATACCGGATGCCACGGAACTGGACATTTTGTCCACCACTAAAGTTTGGGTCCGGAAGTCTGCAGAAAGACTCAAGAAGTATTTGGAAAAATTCTGGTATATGATATGTTAATAATTTATTGTATTTAAAATAGTTTTATGATAATAAATAGCAATTTTTTGTATACGCGTTTTTTATTTACACATTCTGAAAGAAATTGTACCTTCTTGACTACAATGGACATTATTTTTGGGTATGCCGAGGAGGTGCCCAAATTATGATTTTCAAGGTTAACTTTTGGACATCTTCTATGGTTAATTTTTTACCGACTTTATGGATGCCTTAGAGTTGCCCTATGGTTAACTAATTTGTGACATAGTTAACCTACAGGATATCTTTTGGTTAACTATTAGTGACCTCGTGTAGGATGATCTTTTTCAGATCATGACGGGCGGTGGGAATTTTTACAAAACAAATATAATAAATAACTAAACACTCACGGATAGGGTCTCGAATTCGGTTCTATATATTCATAAAGGCCGAATTAACGGGAACTCGGGTTTTGGCAGCTTCAGACATATACGGGGTGCACTCATAAAGTAAACACACAAACAGTCAACCCCATTTCAGTACACACCAGCAAAGCATGGAACACAGAAGCAATAATACATTACTACATTAGCATTGCAACTCCTACATTTCTACTTACAGGGGGTCGGGTGTCCCCCCGTAGGATCCCTCGTTGCATCTAGTAGCTCGACTTTGGCACCGTGATAGGACCGTCTCTAGTAGTTCTCGATCAGGGTGAGGTGTTCTTGACTGATGTACCTAATCTGAAACGGGTTCCGGGTAACCGAATGTTATCACCGGTCAATGGGCGCACCTATGTCATTGTGATCACCAAACGGCTTCCGCCAGCCGCCCACGTGCACCACAAGGAAAAGTGTGTGAGACAGGTTCTCCACGAACCACTCTGCGAAGTGCAATGCAGAGATCACTGGCTGGTCAACCAGGTCGAGGTCAAACCGTGATCAAGCCTAATCACGGCTCGCCAAGCAATTAAGCAGCTTAACACGGACATCCTGCGCGGGTTTTTAACACCCAGAAACCTTGGAAAGCCCGTCCGCTCGCCAAGCATTGGTGCCATAGACCTCAATTCATAATAACACAGTAATTACAATTACTACCAATACTGCCTTCAAAATACTACATAAAAAGCATTATCTACAGCTTCAATAAACAACTACTCATCTCATCTCGCTCAATCCCACTACCTTACAGGTAGTCTCCACCACCTTATAGGTAGCCAATACATAGGTAAACATCACTTCAGTGCATTTATCAACTAAGCAACACACATATACTGTTAATTCACTTATCATACACGCGAACTCTGAACCTCGTATATGGACGATGACTTCCGCGGTCCCGCGCCCACTGCCTTAATTTTCCTAAATCCCACTTACAAACACTACTCTGCTGCGACGAGTCTCGGTTCTTGGAAACACAGCCATAAACATAATTTATTACCCAAGGGGCTCGTAACCAAAATATTTAGAAAACAGCTTTATTGGTAATATGATCACAAAATACAAGCAAAAGAATGTGTCCAAAAAATATTATTCCTACACTCGTATTTTTGAGAGGTTAACTTTTAGTTATCTTTTGGGTAACTTTGGTTATGTGGGTAGATATTGGCAAAAAGTTAAAAAACTGTAGTCTATCGAGTTCGCCTAATCGACAAATTGCTTACATTTATAATTGTTTATCAGCGAGATTTATTTAATATTCGCACAGATATACCTTTTCCATTGTAAATTAATTTTCGCGACTACTATAATTGTGTTTATATATTCACAACTAGTAGAAATTTATAAAACAAATTACCATTAAATTGACTACAAACACACATTTGTTTCGTATGCAAAGCTCATTTCCAACCTTCCGGTTACACATACGCACATCGACCGAGCTGTTTATTCGGGTGTATTGGTCATAAATTAAATCTGAATAGTATCGTAAATCATCAGCATAAACTAACTTTGCTGATCAGCAAAATATATCTGACGTAATTTCCATCGGTTTTCATTCTCATTCACGTCACCATACGTTTTTAAATATTTTATGAAGGAATTTTTCTTCGGATGGAATGCCGGTAATCGAAATATAATTTTCGAACAGCAACTTGTAGGTATGTTCGCCGAGAGCAGATAAACAGCCCTGATTGGTTCGACGAGACGTATTTATTAGCGCGAATTGAAAATCGTTTATTGAATGAATGCGTGTAAAGACGTTCAATGAATGATCACCGCTGTCCATATCTTTACAATTTACATGTCTCTTGATTTCCTGCGCGAATGCCGTGCCTTGAATGTTTTATTAAGGCATTAGTCGCTGCTATACGGGCCTTCAATCACGTTTTAACTGATCCGCCGATTTTCTGTTAACTAAATTGAAGAGGCAAAAAATTACCAGTCTGAACTGTCAGAAATGTAAAAAGTAACATCAACAGCTAATTCGTTGAAGATAGGCCGGAGTTAAACGGCCATCATCCTACTTCTTTAGTCTATTCAATTGTCGTGTTCTTTACCATTACGTATGATAATAATATCAGGTATGTTACGTAAGTTTATTAACCTAAAGGTCAAGGCATGACAAAATTGAGAAGAGGCCGGTTTTGGCTTAAGTGCCAGATTTGTTTTTCAAATTATTATTAGAGACGGAGGAAAATTGTTACTAACTCTATACCTTTTCAACTTCAAATTGAGAATAATCAATTTCAAATTGGGAATAAACACTTTCAAATTGGGAATAAACACTTTCAAATTGGGAATAAACAACTTCAAATTGAGAATATTGTTAGATATTAAGTGACCTGTGAAAAACAACATAAAACATTAAGTAATGTCATTTACAGTATTCGCGCATTGTTAAAGATGCCTTACATAAAAAAACGTGAATCTCTTAATGTTAAAAAGCAAATATGTGTTGTGTATAATAATAATGGAAACTGGAGAGAACTTGCAAATACACTAGGAGTAAAGACTTCAACCGCATATCGATGGGTAAAAAATCAAGCAGATGAAGAAAAGCAGCGTGGTGGTAAACGCAGATCTAAAATTGCTAATGAACACCGGATTTACATGGAACAGTGCATCGAAGAGAATCCTAGAATAACCTTAAAACAAATAACACAGAAACTTCTAACAAATTATCAACTTAATGTTTCCAAAGAATGTGTGAGAAAACATTTAGATGGTATGATGTTTACTTTAAAAGATATTAGAAAAGAACCTGAAAGAGCAAATAGTGAAGAAAACAAAGTAAGGAGGCGTGAGTATGTTCAAAAATTGTTAGAATATCAGGCAGAAAATATCCCTATTATTTATATGGACGAGACTAATTTTAATTTATTTGTATCGCGACGCAAAGGAAGATCAAAAAAAGGAAAACGATGCACTTACATTTCGGCTGGTAGCAAAGGCGCAAATATCCACGTCATTGGATGTATTGGGAATATGGGTCTCATATACCACGAAATCAAACGGGGGGCATTTAAAAAGCCGCAAGCTAAAGAATTTGTTCGACACTGTATTCGCAATGCCCAACTTATATATCAGACGCCCGTAGTCCTGGTCATAGACAACGCGCCGTGCCATGCTGCTATTGATGAAGTTTTCCAAGAAGATGAGTTTTCTGAAAATCATTTGCTAAGATTAAGCCCATATTCACCTATGTTTAATGCCATCGAACAAGCTTGGTCAAGTTTAAAGGCATATGTTAAAACAGATTTAGCTATTCAAATGCCAAATATTCTAGCTGGTGAAATGAGAGCCAACCTTACTCAAACTGAATTTCGTCAACAAACTTTGGAAAACATTATAAGGGAAAATATTTTAAAACTTACAGTAGCCCATTGTGCCAGATATGTTGCCCATATTCAACTACACATACCAGACGCATTAAATATGGTGGACCTTGTTTTCTAATTCGTTTTTCAGTGTTATTACCGTTGTTTGTTTAATTTGTAACCTTAGTTTGTTTAACTTTTTACGATACATTTAAATACATTTAAAAAATTTGATGCTTTTCATCTTTTATTGTATGTATATTTACGTTGTTGTCAACAGCAGACAAACATATAAAGCTATTGTTATAATTACTCTCGAAACCGAACTTAAAAAATCTCTATTTGAAATTGATTATTCTTAATTTGAAATTGATTATTCTTAATTTGAAGTTGAAAAGGAATAGTTACGCTATTTGTCAAAATTGTTATTATGAATTGGTCATTGTCTTTGGCTCTTACATATTTTTCGCCTTAGATAGTGTTAGTACGCAAACATGGATCGCTTGAAACAATAAAGGTTTATTAACACCTAGAATCCATAATCTGTGACAAGATACTTTTAATAGCTACGTTTCAATTATTTTAGCTAGATCTTTAAGCACCTGCAGTTTAAACGATTTAAGTACAAGGACACGGAGAATGCGGTTGATAAGAAAAATTGTAACAATGTAATGCTCCTGATGATCAGGTTCTACTCATTCAACAAACGAGATTTAAAGAATATGTAACACTGAATCAAGAGAACATCCATGTCTATTTCAGTAAGTGCGAAATATGATAATGTTACAAAATATTTAATTTAATATAATCTGCCTAATTGTGATATTTTGATGGTTCTATTGACATTTAATAGACAAGCTGAATATGAGAATCTGATGATTCGATAATATGTCGGAAAAATGGTGGTAAGCGGCTGAATTAGCCTAATTTTAATTAGTGATGTTTCAATAGACGGCATTTAAAAAACTCGGGTCATATATAAAAGTTAAAATCCAAATATTGCTGATATGGCAAGAAACTAACTTAAGCTAAACCGAAGTGTGGGAATATCATCTATATTTCTACTAGTTGACAAATAAAAATTACCAAGCATATTTTGCCGATTTGCAGAAGATAATGAAATAACACGATTCTTCTATTATTTTCCCTCGGTGAATGCATTGGAATTAACTTGGCGAAATTGCTCATTTTTGCACATTTCTTTAAGAAAACCAATAATCGATGTTATCATGGAAGTTAAAAAATTAAATGACTCAACAAATAAGAATTTAATTGTTCTGATTTCATTTCCAACCCACTAACAACTAATATTTGCTGAGTCGCAGAGCAAAATTAGTCTTTGTTCAAATTTCATCGATATAAGGAAATAGCACAACCATTAAAATTGTGGTGGCTAAACAGACGAGAAAGCACATTAGTAGATACATTTTAAATCCCAAAGCTAGTGCTTAAATTTATGTGGTTTAACCACATAAAAACGAAAACTACAATTTGATGATGGAACACATGAGAAATACGAGAGCCGGCACTGATTTTAAAGATTTAGGCCAAAATCTAAGGTTGATAGAAGGAAGGCCGCTGTAGAAATCCTTAATACATATACATATATATATATATATATAAAACGTAAGAGTCAGTGACTACATTTTCTGGTTTAACTACTAACTTCGAAAATTAAATTTTAGTATTTCGCAAGATCCGAATCAGCCGATTCAATATCGTATTAGAGTCGGTGTTAAAATTCATAAATTGGATTAAACATCTAAATCTTATCGCATAAATGAATACAATCTAAACATGTAACTCTGTGCCCAAAATATCCTAGTATATCCGCTAGCGAGCAATATCCAACATTTGATGATTCAGCAAAGCAGAATCAATTAACTCAATAAGAGAGTTTTCATTTTCATGCTTCAGTAAAGCAGGTCAAGTCTGAATGTTGTTACTCAAATTTCCCTGATTGAAAATCTTATTGTCGACATCTAAATTTTGTTAAGTAAACGAAATATCACATCACCATATACATATACATATACCTAGTCATCTTAATTAACCAAGATGATAATACTCTAGAAATAAGAAGAAGAACTGAGTAATTAGAAACAAATGTGGAGAGACAGACGTATTAACACCAAGAAAAAAATAATGAAAACTCTTGATTTTTTGATATTCTGATGTGGGCCAGAATCATGGACACCAAAATGTATCCGCAGACGAATAGTCTTTTGAATTGTGATGTTGGAAAAGCGGTCTACGTATTCCATTGATTGCAAGAATGGCCAATGTTTCCGTCCTCAACCCGCCCTTATGATGGCCAGACGTATGTTTAGTAAAACATGGGGAGTGAAACCAAAGATGGTCTAATGGTACTATACTGCTGTAGTTAGACCCATGATAGCTTAGGGCACGCTGGTGTGGTGAAGCAAAAAACATGCATCACAAAACTAAACAGGATACAGAGACTGGCCTGCTTGTGTATATGTGGAGTCATGAACAGCACTCCAACTGCAACTATGGAAGCCCTTCTGGGACTAATCCCTTTAGATATATATATATATATATATATATATATATATATAATAGGGGAAGCCTGGATTGAAGCACATGGAATGAAATCCAGCGGCAACTGGCACACCAGCTAGGTACGATATGGGCACAAACGGATACAGGAAGTAGTAGAAGGTAATCCCATCCTTCAAATGTATACCGACTATATTCTTCCAGAGTATTCCTTTGACAATTCATTCACTGTGAGATACAATCGCAATGACTGGGCCCAAGGAACCCCACCTCAGCTGTCAATGGGGCTAATCTGGTACACAGACAGCTCCCACATGGCAGAAGGCACAGGGACTGGAATTTATGGCCAAAGACCAAAGGAGAACATTAGTGTACCCCTGGGAAATAAGGCCACAGTCTTTCAATCTGAAATCTTTGCAATAATGCAATGTATCCAGGAAAATGCAAAACGCGTGTATACTCAACAACGCATAAGCATCTTTTCTGACAGTCAAGCAGCTTTAACAGCTTTTGAATCACCTACATTAATTCCAAATTAACGAGGTAATGTCTATATACCTCCCCACAACCTGGTATGAGAAGAACGTAGTTCAGCTCATATGGGTGCCAGGGCACAGGGGGATAGAGGGAAACGAGAAAGCAGATTCCCTCTCAAAAACTGGTATCCACTCCGCTTATAGGGCCAGAACCTGTATTCGGTATCCCCAAACAAAGTATCCGAACAGCAGTAAAAATGTGGACCATTACACAACACATTTCTCGCAATAATTGGAACGCCTTTTCGCAGACTAACAACTGACGTCCTCCATCTAGAACGAATTCAGATTAGAGGGTTGGTAGGACTTATAACAGGGCGCTGCCACCTGCGAAAACACCTTCACAAATTCAGTGTATACAGAGGAGCCACACTCTGTAGACTATGTGAAGAAGAGGAGGAAACAGCCTCACATAATCTTCGACTGTCCAGCACTTCACCGCAAGAGACAGCAACTATTCGGGGGAACACTTCGTGAAACAACCTTCATACATGAAATCTTCGTAATAATATCCTTCAACTCGCCGAGGGCACAGATCTACTTTGAAAGAATCGAGGGCGCCCAAAAGACCATAGAGTTGAAGTGCAAACCGAGCTAGCTAACCCACTTCAAAACCCTGCTATTAATCAATCAATCAATCAATCAACCCGTCTGGAAATCGTCGTAGAACAACAGATATTAAAATTTTTTGCTCATATACAAAGACCAGGACATGATACCTCAGCAATATTGGTGGTTCAGGGATTAGCTGAATTATGTAGATCCAAAAGACGCTCACCGAAAAGATGGTCCGATCTCATCAAGCAACAAACTTGCATCTCTTTCCAACAAGCCATACAACAGGAAAAACAAAGCTACTCTTCTTTCAAAAAGTAAATGAATGAGATGAAGAGTTAAAGTCCTCTGGTTTAATCACTAATGATCGCAAATCAAATGTTAATGATTCGTTAGAGCAGATTACCAGATGTTTGATGATTACATGGGCAAAAATCCACGACTCCATTAGAGTAAACGCTTAAATTGTCACCGACGATGGTTTACAGCACAGGTGAAATAACTATTCTGATAACATAACTGATGAGAAGAAAATACACGACGATAATTGAGTCAAATTACTTTTCAGATAACACATGTCAAGATACAAATTTTGATGAATCAGCAAATACAAATCAAATAACTGTATAATGTCGATGCAAAAATTTACCATCCAAATTATCGGCGTAGATTAGATCTAACATTTAAACTTTGAAGACTTTACAGATGAGAATGGAATGCGTTGATTCGAATTTAGCCAAATTCATCAAAACTTAGAAATTTCAATGATTTGCATATAACCGCCAGCATGCTGTCCAGCCGTTCGCGATTTGACGCATTTAATCTTTAAAGTTTACGGATTCGAAAAAGAATCAATTGACTCAATACGAATTTAAATATGTTTCAATGACTGGTGACTTATAACAACTGACAAAACAAATTGATAATTGTAAATATAACATGAAATCGCTTCATATAATATTATAAAATACTATTCAATCTTCTATTTTTCTCTTAATTCGAAATGGAAGTACCAAATTTATACAAATCTGAATATAAGTCAGCGCTCCAATTTTTCCGACTTACCGGATTCAATAATGAAACTGCAGTAATTGTATTTGTGAGAATTGGATCAGTCGATATAATATTCGAATATAAGCGTGAGTGTTCAACTTTGTAGGATTTCATACATAAGATTCAAAGGTTCGTATCTAAGAAGAGAATCACAAAAATCAAAAAAATTATTCTAACTGGTCACATTCAACATTTAAGTTTTGTTAATTATGCAAATGAGAATAAAATCGCTTGATAGAATATTTAATATAATATCAGCGTGTATGCCTATCCTTTAATACATCAAACAAAGCTTCCAAAGTTAGGTGATTCAAAAGAGGAGGATCAAATTTCGACAGACAGAACCTAAATTACTATGACTTTTAATATTCAAGTTTGCTTAATTATGAACATAAATTAGTCAGATAGAACATGCAAAACATAAGCATGACTGGTCAACTTTCTGAAATTTGACGCACGATTTACACTCAGAAGATACGATTCGAAATACTGTGGTGTAGTAACGTAAATTAAATCCAAAACAAAAACTGATGTTCTTCAAAGCAGTATTAAAACAATTCAATCCAAGCGTATCAGACTTCGTTTTCTCATAACTCATAATTAGAGTTGCGCAGATATGCCGTAAGGATAGTGCATATATGCACTAATATACGAGGGGGTATTGATAACTAGTTAGCCTGGAAAGTTGGTTCCAACTATGATGTTTTATAAATAAGTTGTCAAAGTTTGACATCCATAAGTTGAACGGTGATCAAACTGTGAATTTTTGAAAACAGCATGTCTGAGTAAAAGAGAGAATTTGAAAAAAATCGAGTTTCGGTCAGTTATTAAGTATTTATTTTTAAAAGGGTTATCGGGCAAAGAAATTTTTGCGATATGATAGAAACCTTAGGTGATCAGTGTCCTTCATACGCCACTATTAAAAACTTAGTTGCGGAATATAAAAGAGGAAGATCAGATGTGAAAGATGAGCACCGCCCTGGAAGACCAATTTCTATGACCACTCCGGAAAACATTGATTCTGTTCACGGTATGATTTTAGAAAATCGACGTATTGGGATTAAGAATATTGCAGAAGCATTGCACATTTCCTATAAACGTGTGTGTCACATCATTCATCACGACTTGGGTATGAGAAAGCTTTCGGCCAAATGGATTTCAAGATTTTTGAACGTTGCTCAGAAGCGCGTTCGTTTGATAACGTCAAAGGATACCTGCCGCCGTTTTGCAGAAGATTCCTCAAACTTTTTGGATCGGTTTGTTACTACGGACGAAACGTGGATCCATCACTATGACCCAGAGACTAAAGAGCAATCCAAACAGTGGAAGCATGTTGGTTCTCCACGACCGAAAAAATTCAGTGTTCAAAAATCGGCTGGCAAGATTCTTGCTTCAGTTTTCTGGAACAAAGATGGGATAATTCTGATAGATTATTTGGAACGGGGTAGAACTATCACGGCAGCATATTATACTGGGTTGCTAATTAAATTACGTAAGAAAATTGTGGAAAAACGCCGCGGAAAAATTGCCAGATGTGTGCTGTTTTTACAAGACAACGCTCCTGCTCACAAGTCGTTGATTGCACTGCAAGAAATTGATGTAATTGGTTGACCACCTTCCCTATTCTCCAGATTTAGCACCGTCAGACTATTATTTGTTCCCAAAACTCAAAAAACATTTGAAAGGTAAAAGATTTTCGACAAATGACGAAGCAATATGTGCGGTTGGAGAGTGGTTTGCAGACCAAGACAAAGATTTTTTTTAAATGCCTACAAGGACACGGAGAATTCGGTTGATAAAAAAATTGTAACAATGTAATGCTCCTGGTGATCAGGTTCTACTCATTCACCAAACGAGATTTAAAGAATATGTAACACGTAATCAGGAGAACATCCATGTCTATTTCAGTAAGTGCGAAATATGATAATGTTACAAAATATTTAATTTAATATAATCTGCCTAATTGTGATATTTTGATGGTTCTATTGACATTTAATAGACAAGCTGAATATGAGAATCTGATGATTCGATAATATGTCGGAAAAACGGTGGTAAGCGGCTGAATTAGCCTAATTTTAATTAGTGATGTTTCAATAGACGGCATTTAAAGAACTCGGGTCATATATAAAAGTTAAAATCCAAATATTGCTGATATGGCAAGAAACTAACTTAAGCTAAACCGAAGTGTGGGAATATCATCTATATTTCTACTAGTTGACAAATAAAAATTACCAAGCATATTTTGCCGATTTGCAGAAGATAATGAAATAACACGATTCTTCTATTATTTTCCCTCGGTGAATGCATTGGAATTAACTTGGCGAAATTGCTCATTTTTGCACATTTCTTTAAGAAACCCAATAATCGATGCTATCATGGAAGTTAAAAAATTAAATGACTCAACAAATAAGAATTTAATGGTTCTGATTTCATTTCCAACCCACTAACAACTAATATTTGCTGAGTCGCAGAGCAAAATTAGTCCTTGTTCAAATTTCATCAATATAAGGAAATAGCACAACCATTCAAATTGTGGTGGTTAAACAGACGAGAAAGCACATTAGTCGATACATTTTAAATCCCAAAGCTAGTGCTTAAATTTATGTGGTTTAACCACATAAAAACGAAAACTACAATTTGATGATGGAACACATGAGAAATACGAAAGCCGGCACTGATTTTAAAGATTTAGGCCAAAATCTATGGTTGAGAGAAGGAAGGCAGCGTCAGCTGAAGAAATCCTTAATACATATATATATATATATATATAAAACGTAAGAGTCAGTGACTACATTTTCTGGTTTAACCACTAACTTCGAAAATTAAATTTTAATATTTCGCAAGATCCGAATCAGCCGATTCAGTATCGTATAAGAGTCGGTGTTAAAATTCATAAATTGGATTAAACATCTAAATCTTGTCGCATAAATGAATATAATCTAAATATGTAACTCTGTGCCCAAAATATCCTGGTATATCCGCTAGCGAGCAATATCCAACATTTGATGATTCAGCAAAGCAGAATCAATTAACTCAATAAGAGAGTTTTCATTTTCATGCTTCAGTAAAGCAGGTCAAGTCTGAATGTTGTTACTCAAATTTCCCTGATTGAAAATCTTATTGTCGACATCTAAATTTTGCTACGATAAACGAAATATCACATCACAATATACATATACATATACCTAGGCACCTTAATTAACCAAGATGATAATACTCCAGAAATAAGAAGAAGAACTGAGTAACTAGAAACAAATGTGGAGAGACAGACGTATTAACACCAAGAAAAAACTAATGAAAACTCTTTCTTGATTTTTTGATATTCTGATATGGGCCAGAATCATGGACACCAAAATATATCCGCAGACGAATAATCTTTTGAATTGTGATGTTGGAAAAGAGGTCTACGTATTCCATTGATTGCAAGAATGGCCAATGTTTCCGTCCTCAACCCGCTCTTATGATGGCCAGACGTATGTTTAGTAACACATGGGGACTGAAACCAAAGATGGTCTAATGGTACTATACTGCGGTAGTTAGACCCATGATAGCTTATGGCACCCTGGTGTGGTGGCCTACAGTTACGCAAAAAACAAGCATCACAAAACTAACCAGGATTCAGAGACTGGCCTGCTTGTGTATATGTAGAGTCATGAATAGCACTCCAACTGCAACTATGGAAGCCCTTCTGGGACTAATCCCTTTAGATATATATATAAAAGGGGAAGCCTGGATTGAAGCACATGGAATGAAATCCACCGGCAACTGGCACACCAGCTAGCCACGATATGGGCACAAACGAATACAGGAAGTAGTAGAAGGTAACCCCATCCTTCATATGTGTACCGACTATATTCTTCCAGAGTATTTCTTTGACAATCCATTCACTGTGAGATATACTCGCAATGACTGGGCCCAAGAAACCCCATCTCAGCTGTCAAGGGGGCTAATCTGGTACACAGACGGCTCCCACATGGCAGAAGGCACAGGGACTGGAATTTATGGCCAAAGACCAAAGGAGAACATTAGTGTACCCCTGGGAAATAAGGCCACAGTCTTTCAAGCTGAAATGCTTGCAATAATGCAATGTATCCAGGAAAATGCAAAACGCGGGTATACTCAACAACGCATAAGCATCTTATCTGACAGTCAAGCAGCTTTAACAGCATTTGAATCACTTAGCATTACTTCCAAATTAACGAGGGAATGTCTATATACCTCCCCACAACCTTGTGTGAGAAGAACGTAGTTCAGCTCATATGGGTGCCAGGGCACACGGGGATAGAGGGAAACGAGAAAGCAGATTCCCTCGCAAAAACCGGTGCATCCACCCCGCTTATAGGGTATTCGGCATCCCCAAACAAAGTATCCGAACAGCAGTAAAAATGTGGACCATTACACAACACGTTTCTCGCTGGGAGACAGTACAAGGATAAAAACTGGGGAAGGAAATAATTAGAACGCCTTTTCGCAGACTAACAACTGACGTCCTCCATCTAGAACGAATTCAGATTAGAGGGTTGGTAGGACTTATAACAGGGCACTGCCACCTGCGAAAACACCTTCACAAAATCAGTGTATACAGAGGAGACACACTCTGTAGACTATGTGAAGAAGAGGAGGAAACAACCTCACACATAATCTTCGACTGTTCAGCACTTTACCGCAAGAGACAGCAACTATTCGGGGGAACACTTCGTGAAACAACCTTCACACATGAAATCTTCGTAAAAAATATCCTGCAACTCGCCATGGGCACAGATCTACTTTGAAAGAATCGGGGGCGCCCAAAAGACCATAGAGTTGAAGTGCAAACCGGGCTAGCTAACCCACTTCAAAACCCTGCTATTAATCAATCAATCAATCAATCAACCCGTCTGGAAACCGTCGTAGAACAACAGATATTAAACTTTTTTGATCATATACAAAGACCAGGACATGATACCTCAGCAATATTGGTGGTTCAGGGATTAGCTGAATTATGTAGATCCAAAAGACGCTCACCGAAAAGATGGTCCGATCTCATCAAGCAACAAACTTGCATCTCTTTCCAACAAGCCATACAACAGGAAAAACAAAGCTACTCTTCTTCCAAAAAGTAAATGAATGAGATGAAGAGTTAAAGTCCTCTGGTTTAATCACTAATGATCGCAAATCAAATGTTAATGATTCGTTAGAGCAGATTAACAGATGTTTGATGATTACATGGGCAGGCAAAAATCCACGACTCCATTAGAGTAAACGCTTAAATTGTCACCGACGATGGTTTACAACACAGGTGAAATAACTATTCTGATAACATAACTGATGAGAAGAAAATACACGACGATAATTGAGTCAAATTACTTTTCAGATAACACATGTCAAGATACAAATTTTGATGAATCAGCAAATACAAATCAAATAACTGTGAATGTGTTGATTCGAATTTAGCCAAATTCATCAAAACTTAGAAATTTCAATGATTTGCATATAACCGTTCGCGATTTGACACATTTAATTTTTAAAGTTTACGGATTCGAAAAAGAATCAATTGACTCAGTACGAATTTAAATACGTTTCAATGACTGGTGACTTATAACAACTGACAAAACAAATTGATAATTGTACATATAATATGAAATCGCTTCATATAATATTTCAAATGCTATTCAATCTTCTATTCTTCTATTAATTCGAAATGGAAGTACCAAATTTATACGAATCTGAATATAAGTCAGCGCTCCAATTTTTCCGACTTACCGGATTCAATAATGAAACTGCAGTAATTGTATTTGTGAGAATTGGATCAGTCAATATAATATTCGAATATAAGCGTGAGTGTTCAACTTTGTAGTATTTCATACATAAGATCCAAAGGTTCGTATCTAAGAAGAGAATCACATGAGACGACATGAGTCAGTACTAAAATTATTCTAACTTGTCACATTCAACATTTCAGTTTTGTTAATTATGCAAATGAGGATAAAATCGCTTGATACAATATTTAATATAATATCAGCGTGTATGCCTATCCTTTAATACATCAAAGAAATTTTCCAAAGTTAGGTGATTCAAATTTCGACAGCCAGAACCTAAATTACTATGACTTTTAATATTCAAGTTTGCTTAATTATGAACATAAATTAGTGAGATAGAACATGCAAAACATAAGCATGACTGGTCAACTTTCTGAAATTTGACGCACGATTTACACTCAGAAGATACGATTCGAAATACTGTGGTGTAGTAACGTAAATTAAATCCAAAACAAAAACTGATGTTCTTCAAAGCAGTATTAAAACAATCCAATCAAAGCGTATCAGACTTCGTTTTCCCATAACACATAATTAGAGTTGGGCAGATATGCCGTAAGGATAGTGCATATATGCACTAATATACGAGGGGGTATTGATATCTAGTTAGCCTGGAAAGTTTCTAGTAAAGAAAGGTGAATATGGTTGCTATGGTTGCAACTATGATGTCGTATAAATAAGTTGTCAAAGTTTGACATCCATAAGTTGAACGGTGATCAACCTGTGAATTTTTGAAAAATTGAGTTACAGTCAGTTATTAGGTATTTATTTTTGAAAGGGATATCGGACAAAGAAATGTTTGCGGATATGATAGAAACCTTAGGTGATCAGTGTCCTTCATAAGCCACTATTAAAAACTTAGTTGCGGAATATAAAAGAGGAAGATCAGATGTGAAAGATGAGCACCGCCCTGGAAGACCAATTTGCTGTGACCACTCCCTAAAACATTGATTCTGTTCACGATATAATTTTAGAAAATCAACGTATTGGGATTAAGAATATTGCAGAAGCATTGCACATTTCCTATGAACGTGTGTGTCATATCATTCATCACGACTTGGGTATGAGAAAGCTTTCCGACAAATGAAGATTCCAAGATGCTTAAACGTTGATCAGAAGCGCGTTCGTTTGATAAAGGAAATATGCCGCCGTTTTGCAGAAGATTCCTCAAACTTTTTGGATCGGTTTGTTACTACGGACGAAACGTGGATCCATCACTATGACCCAGAGACTAAAGAGCAATCCAAACAGTGGAAGCATGTTGGTTCTCCACGACCGAAAAAATTCAGTGTTCAAAAATCGGCTGGCAAGATTCTTGCTTCAGTTTTCTGGAACAAAGATGGGATAATTCTGATAGATTATTTGGAACGGGGTAGAACTATCACGGCAGCATATTATACTGGGTTGCTAATTAAATTACGTAAGAAAATTGTGGAAAAACGCCGCGGAAAAATTGCCAGATGTGTGCTGTTTTTACAAGACAACGCTCCTGCTCACAAGTCGTTGATTGCACTGCAAGAAATTGATGTAATTGGTTGACCACCTTCCCTATTCTCCAGATTTAGCACCGTCAGACTATTATTTGTTCCCAAAACTCAAAAAACATTTGAAAGGTAAAAGATTTTCGACAAATGACGAAGCAATATGTGCGGTTGGAGAGTGGTTTGCAGACCAAGACAAAGATTTTTTTTAAATGCCTTAGAATTACTTTATGAACGTTCTTATAAATGTATAAGTCTTGAAGGAGATTATGTTGAACCTAAAAAAATTTAGTTTTGAAATATTGTATCATGTTATATGGTAGGCTAAGTACTTACCAATACTCCCTCGTACATGCAGTTGACCAAATCTATTTTAATGGGTAGACATTACATCATTTACCTGTACATCTTTAAGGGGCAAAGTAGGTAGAAAGATCTTAAATAGTTGGGTTATGAGGTAGTGGGATTGTATCATTACTTGCCTCGTTTCAAATTTTACTGTCTACAGAACTTTCTGTTTTATCTACAGCAGCTATTACTGATACAACGCAAATCCTATGATTAAAAATCATTTTGCAATTTAAATTAAGCAGACATAAAATTTAAATGGTTAATTTAACAAATCAATACTTAAAATTTTTTCTACTTACTGAAGTTTAATGTTTTTTTCTATATTTTAACAGCTACGTTACTTTTAATAATAGGTACGGTTCTCGTAATTATAATAATCTCGAATAAATCTATAATTTTTGCATTACTTTCTAAGTGTAACAGTCCTTTCTTGTAAAAGAATTTTTCCATGAGCTGCCCATTAGGTATCGAATCATATTGAACATAAAATTATACGTAATATATATATATTATACGTAACTAAAAATAATTCCTAGTCTTGTGCGCGTAAATTAATAATAATTGCAAATCTGTGCAAATTTGATATTCAGATCAAAAATTATGTAAATGCATAAGCTATCATATGCCTTCTTCAAATTTATTTACAAAGCCTTCATTGGGGTCGTAATTTCAACCCCTGCTATAATTACAGGTGAAGGTAAATGTGTGCCAGTTTGTTATTTAGCTCTAAAAATTATATAAATGCAAAACGAGCAACGCAAAAAATGATTTAATCTGTAGCTGCGTAACAGTTTTGTTTCAAATCATCTATTCATTGTATGAGCCAAACAGGCCTCTTGAATTATATAGGGAAAAAAATGTTAGGTTTCGACCAGTTTTCGCCATGTATGCTGCACCATCAGTTATCAGGTATAAAATTCTTTCTGATGGTATTTGATTTGGCAAATATTATAATGAAGGGTTTTTCGAGTTCTTTAACAGCAACTAAATAGCTGGAAGAAGGTTAATCGGTGTTAAGAACTTTATATATCATAACTCAGTGTAGTTTTCACTAAAATATGTATGTAGCCCTAAGAATTGTTTGAGTAAGCTTTTCACCTTTAAGCGCTTTTAATAACAACGATGCCTCTGCTCCACAATGGTTACATATAAGCGTTGCTCCTCCTAGGGCTATGAAGTTGTGAGCTACTAATCTCCAATATACATTGATTGCATTAGTTCTAGAATTGCTGGGTACTTCAGTATAACTTCGTACTTTATTTAGTTTAAACTGTGGCTTAAAAGCAGACAAGTCACTATCAGGCCATGAAAGACCAGTATGTAGGAGTGGTTCAAGTAGTGCAGATAAAAGGCATATTTAAGTAATTTATTAGCTGCGAATCATTATCTTATTTGAAGAAATGGCAAACAAGAAGACTTGGGCCGCATATTCAACAAACTACTGTTAACATTGATGTTAATTGATCGAAAAGTTGTTTCGATAAAAGAGAGTTGTCTAGTAGTTTCAACAGCAACTCTCATAACTTGTCAACCACTAATTCTTACAGATTATGATTTTGGGGAAAAACGTCTTCGTTTTAACCCATTGTAATTATGAATCGTTACAAAACAGATATTACTAAACATTCTGTCTTTCTATATATTTACAGCAATTGTTGTTACTCACAATAATGGCGTGATTTTTCTGTATGGTTTTTCAAGGTCTGCCAATTTGTTTCCGTAACGACCTTCAGTGAAACAGCGCAGCTTTCCTGATACCTGATTTAATAGTATGCTTAGATGTTCGCAACACCCACGCCTAAGAAAACACAATAACTCTACAAATTACGCGGTATTTTCTGTAGCACACAACACCCACCCTATATTCTTCTGTCTTTTTGTTTTGTATATGAGCTTATTATTTCAACAACGACGTACTGTTTCACAGAGCAGCAAAATGAACTTTGAACGTCAAACGCAAGTTCTCGTTTTATTTTCTTTATGGACATCAACTGGTGGTGTTGTTTGAACTTCAGCCATCATCCAGGATTCTAAGTACGACTTTCCGAGACAGCAATTTCAAGTGGATGTCGTCGAGTGCGTCCACGTCAAGCATTCTTGCATTTAATAAAGATTTAACCCATCGCCGAAGAATAAATCTCATTACGGTGCGCTATCGATGCAACCGAGGCCTTTCTAGGTATTCTACAATAGAACTGGAAGTTCGCTCATAGAATCCAGATGATGCGACTGTAAAAATTATGAGATATCTACCATTGTGTATCCATAGTGGATGAGTCGGCAATAAACTATCCACATTCTCGTCAACAGACGTCTCTAACTCAATCTATTTTGTAATTCCGATCAGAAGTGGGACTCGCTGTGCTCGCGCCCGCTCTGTGAATGCTGCTTTTAACAGCAAAAGATAGGAAAAAAGGAATTAAAACCCATTGTGAGAGAATTACAATCAACAATCGAAATTGCAACAATATTTCATGCGCTAAAGTGTAATGCAAATTGTGTATTCAGCGAAGGAGACTATTAAACACATTTAGCTCTGCATGAAGGCAATAAAGATTGACAGCCAGCTAGTGTTTATTAAGATTTTCAATATAGATTTACGCTAAGAACAATACACATCATTACGGAACATGGAGCGCTAACAGCGTATCATCACATGCGACAATAAAAATCCGCTTCGTTTATGCCGAACAAATTGCAATTTATCTTAGTTTAAGTGTGCGTTGAATTCTGTTTAGCTTATTACCGTAAGTTTCAATAAACATAAAATGGTTAATGCTGGCAGCTACAGCTTTGATAATTTCTCAATCCGTACGGGAAAGTACTGATTTAAATATAAAAAAAAGTAGTTGCAATTATAAAGGAAATATTTCATCTATTTCGAACTACTATAGATATAACAAATGTTTTTAAATTCTTTATGAGTATCTCCAAAACATTTAGTACAGTTATGATAATTTAGAAAAGTTAAATGCAACTGCAAAATATTTTGTCACGCCTTTAATATTTACTATGTACAAAAATTGGTTGAATTACAAAAACAACCTCATCACTCCGCCACTTTTTAGGTAGATAATTACACATTGACAGATGCTAGATTCCCGGAAACCCAATCGAAGAAGGAGTAGGTTCAAAACAATTAATTAATAGGCGCCACCGACTTATAATTTTCTAGCATCGTCCAAGGTGGCAAATGAGAAGTCGGACCCCTAGAACAATAATCACCTACCTTTATATTATTTATATCTATCCTTTACGTTGACTTAAATCCAAATACTTCGTCGTAAAATAAAACACAAGTTGCAACCAAATCTCTGTTTACTTAATAAACCAACAAAACCCATTCACAGTTCTAAAATTTCTATACAAGAACAATGATTTAAAATAAAAGTAGACGTTCCAATTTTACGTTACTCTACCGGAATATAACGAAAATTGACTTGGCAACACAAACAATTTTTAGGACCTTTATTGCGCTACACAACCATATGCTAGAAATTTTTAGCGCATTCCGTAACTTCGAAGGCCTTCGCGTCACGAATACATGAGCGATCAACGATCAAAAACTATCGCCAAGGCGTGAACTCTTACAAACGCAATATCAACCCACTATTGGAGTACCCTGTATATCTGCTTTACGTAAAACTGGAATTTGGAATATTACAATAGTATTTCATATGTACACATAACCCCAATTAAATCCCAATGACACAATCCGTTGACCCCATTCAATTAATAAATTAATTCTTAAATAAACGTAACGAAATCGTAAACAACAAGACAAGGTTATACAGTTTTTAAAAATGCACTTCCCTTGATCAATACGTAGCGGCAATCAGCTCGACCGTACACCAGACTTTGTATCGATAGACCCAGGTGTCCACTCGGTTCGGGAAAAACCCTCACAAGGTTACTCGGCGAGGACAGCGTATCAATTTGAACAATACGTATAAATGTAGAGTTTTTCTACTGCGTCGTCTTAATTTCTGGAAGTCCCGCGGTACGAATTTTGCCTAATTATTTATCTGAGATTAGAATTAAGATTCTGGAAATTACGATAAGACAACAATTTCTGGCTATAACCAACTCATCACTTGATGGACTCTGGCATAACACCAAACCAAATCTTCTTTACCGGAGTAAATTTTATATTGGAAAATAAATTCCTGGAGATTTGTTTCCCTTCAACTATGGGAAAAGCTCCTTGTGAAGTGACTCTCAAAGCGGAAAACTAATTCACAATCGACAAACGATTTCAATAAATAATTCACTATTCACAATAAACGTCCGGTAAGGTTGACAACGTTTAACCCACTGACCTAATAACGGAAAATTGTCTTTTAGAATCTCCTTCCCCCAAAATTTTAAACTCAAAGCCGCGCAGCGTCGGCTTGACCTGAACGAACTTCGAAATATTAAAATTCCTATATACGTTAAACGGGTTGCCTTCTGTTAGGCGAGTAAATCGTTACAATTTATTGGAAAATTTGAGGCCTAAAATAGGAAGAAGTTAATTTACGAGGGGAGTTTCTTATGTTATCTACCTAGCTATGGAAACAAAATGCTATCGTGATAATTTTATTGTCAAGTCTCTGTGACATTTTACGAGGAGTATTTTTTAAATAATTTTTTGTGATGTGATGATTGTGAATGAGATTGACAATGACGCGATCGCCGCAGTGCGCTTGCGCGTCTGCTCCCAGCATGCTTTGCGCGCGTGTAGACGCCATTTGCAGCCGTATCGTCTGTCTGTGTGCTGAGCGGTAGAAGTTTATAATGTTCAAGAAAATTGAGCCGCCCGCTGACTGTGAGATACGATCTGTAATTCGATTCTTGAGTGCAAGAAACTTGGCAGCAGCGGAAATTCGCCGTCAGGTTTGTGAAGTTTACGGCGTTAATGCTTTGAGTGACAGTAAAGTTCGAAAGTGGGTGAGATTGTTCAAGGACGGGCGGGTTAATGTGCATGATGAACCACGCCCTGGCCGACCTTCTCTGATTTCTGAAGATTTGGTTCGTGATGTGGACAACAAAATTCGAGAGGACCGACGATTCACGATTTCAAACTTATCAATTGAATTACCACAAGTTTCAAGGTCAGTTTTGTACACCATTGTTTCGGAGAAATTGAATTATCGAAACTTGTGTTCTCGGTGGGTTCCAGGACTGCTTTCTGACGATCACAAAACAAACAGATTGGGCTGTGCTTTATCGTTTTTGACTCGATACAATCACGAAGAAGATGAGTTGTTGGACCACATTGTTACAGGAGATGAGACTTGGGTGTCTCTCACATGACTCCCGAGTCCAAGCAACAGTCAGTAAAATGGCGACTCACATCGTCGCCAACCACGAGTGAAAGCCAAACAGATAATTTCAGCACGAAAGATCATGGCAACTGTCTTTTGGGACAGGAAAGGGATTTTGTTAATGGATTTTATGCCGAGAGGCACAACAATCAATCCTGATGCGTAGTGTGTGACTTTGAGAAAACTCTGGCGTGCCATACAAAACAAGCGGCATGGCCTACTGTCTTCCGGTGTGATGTGGCTCCATGATAACGCAAGGCCACATGTTTCTGCACAAACACAAGGTCTAATCAGGTCTTTTGGATGGGAACAACTCAATCATCCATCTTACAGTCCGGACCTTGCACCCAGTGATTTTCACTTGTTTCGGTACATCGGTAGGGAGTTCCTTGGTGGTCAACGGTTCAACGACGACGAAGAAGTGAAAACTGCAGTCATGGATTGGGCTGCTTCACAGGCGGCAGATTTCTTTGACGTCAGAATTCAAAAACTTGTTGACCGGTATGACAAATGTTTGAACAAAAATGGAAATTGTGTAAAAAAGTAGATAAAAGTATGTAGAATATGGGAAAAAATATATTTTAATGATATTTACAGTATTTTTCTTCTTATTAAAAAAGGACCTTATTTAAAAAATACCCCTCGTAGTACATCCTCCAAGTTTGATACAACTCGCATAAGATTTGTCACTTCTGTATAGAGTTAGAAGTGCAAAAATGATTTAAAACTTGAACACAGAAGCGTCATAACATTTCTATCGAAAGAAGGCAATAATACAAAGAATATCCCTGAGAGAATGGTGGCTGCGTATGGGGAAAATAGCTCGTGCTATTTGCAAGTTAGATTTTGGTGTAAGCAATTCAAATGGGACAAGGAGTCCATTCGGGATGACCCAAAGTGCGGAAGAGCTTTTGAAGCACGAACACAGGTGACCATAAAGAAGGTTGAAGATTTGGTATTGATTGATCGCCGAGTAACAGTTATTGCAAGAGAAGCAGGTATATCAGACACACCTGATTTTACAATCCTTCAGGAAGATTTGGGAATGAGCAATTTGTCATCACGGTGGTTGCCCAGGCTGCTCACTCCTGAGTAAAAATTGTGTAGGCGACCAATTTGCGAGGATAATTTAGCGGCTTTATCCTACGATGAGGACTTCTTCTTTAAAATTGTAACTGAGAATGAGACCTAGGTACACCACTGGGACCCACCGACGAAACAAGGGCTCTCCACCATCCAAGAAGGCGAAGATGCAATTCTCAGCGGAAAAACTGATGGCCACAGTTTTCTGGGATGCTCAAAGGATTTTATGGGTTGAGTATATGCCAAAAGGGTTTACAATAATAGGGAATGTATAAAAAGAAACAATAATCAATTTGCAAGCAGCTATAAGCGAGGAAAGACCTCACAATTTTACCCAGAAAAATGTGCTCCCGCACCACAACTGCAGGGTGCATAAAGCACGAATCGTTAAAGAAGCAATTGATGAATGCGACTTTAAGGAATTACAACATTCACCTTACAGCCCCGACCTCGCCCCTTGTGATTATGATCTCTTTCCAAAACTCAAAAAACACTTGAGAGGGCGTCGCTTTTTGTCGAATGAGGACTTGAAAAACTCTGTGGAGTCGTTTCCTTTATTAAATGTACGAAATGGACGGTCTCGTAATCATTGACATTGATAGCCTTTTTATCCCACTGCTAGGCATCGGCCTCTTCTCTGCTACGGGTTTCTCCTAAGCGGTAAGGTAGAAACACTGGGACTTACAGTTTAAAGTCTAATACGAACGACAGAAATTCCAAAGAAGGTTTTTAGGATAAAGATCCCACGGTTGCAAGCCGGATTGATAAATTGTGTGTGATGGGTTGCAGAGAAGATTATTATAAATCTGCATAGTACGGCTTAGCTTTCGAACCCAAGCCAGAATCGACGTTTTACTCAGAAAGCGAGCGCTCTACCAACTGAGCTACCACCACCTCTTGTAATAGTACTACTTAATTTCAATACATAATATTTTATAATAAATCAGTATCTTTTTTAATGTTTGCCAATTTTAAGTATTCTAAATGGGAAGGATGATAATTGGCAGCACGAGATTCCAGCATAGAAACACTCACAAAGAAACGTGGATATCCCCGGACACAAGAACGAGAAACCAAATAGACCATATACTGCTAGACGCTAGACATGTATCAGATATGTTAGACAGCAGAAGACATAGGGGCGCAGACATCAATTTTGACCACTTTATGATAGTGGCAAAGATAAGACAGAAAATATGTGAAGAAAGAAACGAAAAGGGGACACAACAAATACAATACCGAGGAATTAATTGCTAATGCAGAAAAGAGAAGAAAATAGCCGTAGAAACAAGAATAGAAAACGCAAAAGAAGAAGCAGGAGAAGAACCGGAAGGGGTCGAAGAAAGGTGGAAAAAGTGAGCGCAGTAATAGCAATAGCAATAAATGAAATACTGGGAGCAAAGAAAAGAAGGAAAAACAAAAAATGGTACGACGAAGACTGTAAACAAGCAGTGGAAGAAAGAAATAAAGCCAGACTGGAGATGTTGAGGGTCAATACGGAGGAAAAGATAAATCAATTTGCTAACAAAAGGAAAGCAGTAAAGAAAACATGCAGAGCAAAAAAGAGAATGTACGAACAACAACAACTGGAAAAATGGAAGAGTATGGACAAAGTAGGAATGTAAGGCAATTTTATAAGGAAGTAAGTAATCAAAAGAAAGGTTTTCAGCCAAGAACAACGTTATGTAGAGATAAGGCCGGGCGTTTGTTAGGTAGCAAAGAAGAGGTAATTCAAAGATGGAGGAACTAATTCCTCGAGCTTTTGGGTACACAAGATAATATTGAACAGTACGCAGAGGAAGGGGCGCTGGAGCAAGAAGAGGATGTGGAAATAAAGGTACCAACATATAAGGAACTAGAAGAAGTGATAATGAAAATGAAGAATTATAAGGCACCGGGGCAGGACAGTATAACGATAGAGATGATAAAATACGGAGGTCCAATAATAATAAGAGGAATATACAACATCGTTAAAAAATCTGGGAAGAAGAAGAAATTCCAGAAGAATGGAATGTTGCCATCATATGCCAACTGCATAAAAAGCGGGATTAGACGAGATGCGAGAATTACAGGGGCATACAAAATATTTAGTAAGTTACTTGAGAAAAAATTAAGTGTTTATATGGAAAAATCGGTAGGAGATTATCAATGCGGATTCCGAAAAAACCGGTCGACAATCGATCAGATCATCACAATAATGCATACGTTAGAAAAATTCTATGAATTTAATACCGACTTACACCAAATGTTTATTGATTTTAAGCAAACGTACGACTCCATAATAAGAAATGAATTATACAAAGGGTTACAAGGGGTGAAAATACTGCCGAAGTTAATTAATCTAGTGCTTAGCAGATACTAAAGCAAAAATGAGAATTCAAGATGAACTTTCATAAGAATTCAAAAGTGGAGCTGAAACAGGGAGACGCCCTATCAACAACACTTTTCAACCTGCTGCTAGAAAGGGCGGTACGAAGCCTACCAATAAACCCTGGAGGCACAATCTTTAACAGGCAAAACCAAATACTAGCATATGCGGAAGATATAGATCTCATTAGCAGAAGTAAGAAAGAGCTAGAAGAAATGTATAAATATTTCGAGGAGGTAGCGGCAATACAGGGTTTAAGAGTAACGGCCGCAAAAACTAAGTACATGATAACGACAAGGAACACGGGAAAGTTCTAAAATATCACGGATATAGGCATAAACGGGCAACGTTACGAGAAAGTTGAGTGCTTCAGATATTTAGGGTCATTAATTACGAAGGGAAATGAAATACGAGAAGATGTGAATGCTCGCGTAATGCAAGGGAATAGGTGTTTCTACGCGCTACAAGATGTGTAAAATCAAAAACGCTCTCAACAAACTCTAAAATAAAAGTGTACAAAACGGTAATAAGGCCTGTGGTGTTATACGTAGCAGAGACATGGAGCTTCACAAGAAAAGAAGAACATATGCTGCAGACATGGGAACGGAATATCCTGCGGAAAATATACGGACCGGTACAAGAGAATAATGCGTGGAGGGTGAGAATGAACCACGAGCTCAAAGTAATGTTTAATGGCCCGAACATTACCAATGAAATACGAAGCAAACGTCTGAGTTGGGCAGGGCACTTGCAACGCATGGAGGATACGCGGAGTGTTAAGAAAACTCTAACGGGAAAAATTGATGGAAAGAGGACACAAGGAAGACCAAGAAGTAGATAGAATGACAACTTAGAAAGTGACATACAGGAGCTGGGAATAAAGAACTGGAAGAAGAAAGCAAAAAATAGAAAGAAGTAGGCAAGGATTGTAAGAGATGCGAAGGAAAAACTGCAATAACATACATAACGACAATAACAGAAGCCTGCGACAAACAGTGATGAGATGATCAGGTAGACAGCCTTGTTGACTATATCAGCAGGGTTAGGGGGCGGGCAGCCGCCGAGAGGGAGGCTATGGTCCTTGAAGGACTAGCGAAGCCAAGGAGTAAGTAAGTAAGTAAATGAGAAGTTTTTCCTCCTGCAGTCTCGTTTTTCGTAGAGACCTAGATGGGGTAGTGCGAATACGCGCTGTCAGTTAAGGTCACAGTAAAATGCTGTCCGACCGTCCGCGTGGTCGAACCCCGGCTGGTCGCCTCGACCATATTTCACTTAGTTACGGTTAGGGTGCATGTTGCATAAATAGTTAGTGTGTAAGGGACGCACTGCCAATGGCAGTGAAGTCGGAGGCACTGCTAGCGGCCTGGAGAGTAAAGCAATTAAACTTATGGAAGGACGTGGGCTATAACATGGGGCATTGCGGGATACTACCCAGTGCATCAGAGATCTGCTGCATGGGGCTAGACCGCATGGTACCAAGGTATAAGTTCAACAGAAACTTCCAAATCAACATTCCCACCAAAGAGGAATGGGCAGAAAACTCCCAGGATCTACTTGCCAATACGGGAATAATCTGGTTTACAAACGGAACCAAAATGACAGACGGAACTGGAGCAGGCATATTTGGACAGTCCCCAAGAGTGGAACTATCTACACCATTGGGGACTCATACGTCAGTGTTTCAGGCGAAATTAGTTAAGTAGCTATCTCCGAATGCGCTGATGAATGTACTCGTAGGGCATACCAAAATTTGCCCATCACGATATACTCAGACAGCCAAGCGGCTCTTAAATCGCTCAGCAATCCTAAGAAAATCTCGCGGTTGGAATTAGAATGCTGGGAAAAACTACAGGTGATGGTGCAGCGTAACGTCAGATTGACGCTGTGTTGGATACCGGGACACAGTGGGTTTGAGGGTAACGAACACGCTGATCGGCTGGCCCGGATGGGCTCCTTGGAGCACCTCTGGGGACCCGAACCAACAGTGGGCGTACCTCAAAGCTCAATTAAGGCCACTATACTGGACAGACTGAGAAATCAACATGTCCAAAGGTGGAAACAACAACCGTTTAGGCAAGCGAGACTTCTCATAGAAGGACCAGCCCAAAAGCAAACAGATTTCCTATTAAATCTGGGGAGGAAAGACATCAAGGCCATAGTAGGCCTCTTAACAGGCCATGGCCATCTGAACAAACACCTAACCA
>JABXWE010006535.1:0-21381 GCA_014611495.1 Limonius californicus | reverse complement strand
TTTCTCCAGTTTAGCAGGAGGTTAAATGGCAAATTATACTTATTAAGTTGGATGTAAGCAAATTAGATCCAATCAACCCAATTTAGTTGTAACGCCTTGAGGCAACTTCTCTAGAGACTGTTGAACTATACACTACACTGCATTTTGAAATTTAAATTAAACTATTAATTGTTGTAATCGAAACGTAGGATTTATATAAAATGGTATATCTGAAGATAACATTTAAATTAAAGTGTGTAACTTTATGGCAAAAATGCGGGAATAAAAATGTTTTACTTAATACAGTAATTTATAATCCAAATTTGAGTCGTCCATGGATTCAAGAGTGTCGAAATTTTTAAAATAAGTAATTATCAAATATTGTGGTTATTCTAAGCATACACAGAAGCGTTTTCTTCAACTGTTTACAATTAGTTGAGAAATGCAGACACGAAGATCCAAGGAATAAGATAATTTATATTGCTGTTACAACTAGGTTTATCGATATTTTTGAAAGATGGATGTTTATCCAAATTTGTGAGGGGATACTATTTTTCGGAAGAACATCCTACCTCATGAATCTCGGAACCAAAATTTCTTGTAAAAAATTAACTTTTTAACATAATTTAATTTCCTGCACCGTTAGATTTCGAACTATATTATTATTCAATGGTAAAGCGGTTGAATTTATTCTAATTATCTACTAATCATGGATGAGAATACATTTTTAAATTTGACTGAAAAGTTTATTATGAATATATAACGAAACGTACCTAACCCTACTTGTTTAAACAGATTTGATAAGAAAGCATTTAAATATTTTAACATTTAAAAATAGCTTTAGTAAACAATAAATTTCCATCAAATGATAATAACTTAATTGTAATTAATTGCAATAAACAAAGATTATAACAAATTATCGAAATGATCACTGTTTTCGCCCATGCACGCTCGAGCTCTTCACACAATCCCATTGCTGACATTTATTAATGTACACGGATGGTTATTAATTTCTTTAATTATTTCCAATATTCTATGGTGCAATTCGTCCCGGTCATGTATTGGTTGTTGGAAAATGGTGTTCTTTAAATACGACCACATAATGAAATCGCATGGCGTGAGGTCTCAGGATCTGGCAGGTGGAAGGAACCAAATCTGAGTTCATCATCATGAAAAAGGGTCGTAAATCTCTTCTCAATACCTTCCTGCAGTCAAAGTGCCTGAAGAAATCTTCGTTTATTTTTCAACAAATAAACTCTTTTGTATTACTTTTACCTTCAAAAAAGCACGTTCGAAAATATTTTATGCTTTGAATGGCCGCCTACGCTCCTATTTTTTGAGGATCAAGAGGTCTCTACCATAAAATTAGACTATGCCGAACTCCATAAACACATATTTTGCGAATTAATATATCCATCTAAATAAAACTAGGCCTCGTCCGTGAAAAAAGATTTTTTCAATAAGTCGTCATTGATGATATTTAGGAACCACTGACAATATATGACACACTGAGTATAATCAGCTTCGTGTAATTGTTGTACAAAGTGTAAACGGTAGCGATACAAATGCATATCTTCCTTTAATATTTTGTGGCAGGTGCTAACTGGCAACTGAACTTGTTGAGGCAAATGGCGTCGCGGATGGTGACCGCTACCTTCTTTGCGTGAAATCGATCCGGTCCCACGAAAAACTTAACAATGCAGTGATTCAAATAGCAACATAAGATTCGAAAATTCCGTACAAAACTCTTCAAAACAATCAGGAATTGAGTACTGCCATACTCCTTCGTCCTTCGTCGACGGCCCTTACGAAAATCAGATTCAATTATAAAAATTGTATGTTTCTGTAACAAAACCATTTTATTCGAAGATGTTACGTTACCAAATACGAACAGCCGACAAGTATAGATTACAGATAGTGAAATTGATGTTGTGTAAAGATAGATTCTCTTTAAGTTAAAATTATTAAAACACACACTGTACTGTACTTATTTATCCAACGGAATACACAATTTGGTCTTGGAAAAGACTGATTTTTCAAACTGCAGGCAAAAAATTCACAAACAGTTAAGAAATCCAAGTAAACGACCACTAACGCAACACGCGCAAAAAATGAGGTTAGATTGAAACAGTTGTCAATGAATAATTGGTGGTACTTAGGTTTGACAACGCACAGCTCACAAGTACTGACAATAGTATAGTTGCGTTACAGCAACTGCCAGTCGTACCGGTAAGCGGTTTAATACAGAAATTATTTAAATCGCCATAAATTTAAAAATATAGTTAAGTAAACTAATTCATATGCGTTTAGTTGGTGAATAGAGTTATAATATAAATCAACGTTTTACTACCGTAGTTGCACTTTTTCTTTAATTGGCGATTTGTAGTGAACTGAAATGGGTCTCAGGTACTAAATAACTATTTATTAGGCATATAAACGGGGTTTCTGTATCTATTCGAGTCCCCCTGCAAATATATCCCAAACGATATACTAAATAAAAACACCCATTAACGCTGTAAATTAAACCGTACATTGAATTTCTTGATCACACTAATTTCTTCAATACTGATTCGACATTATAACCTTCGAACCGAACTAAAATAAATTATGTTTTCCGTGGATGTTTAACGAAACACTTTGATAATGATAGAGCCCCTCACGGAAACCTAGTTGGAAAACTAGACGCCTGTATGATTTACTAGGAGGATATCTTCTTGTGGATCTTTATTAACATACGGTATTCATACTGGAAGTTGGAACATCTACTATTTTATTGTTTACGCGAGTGAACTAATAGATAGTTAGTAAAAGTTAATGAAAATTGAAAATGATATGTTAATTGATTTTAGAACCTTCTCAGAATGTAGTTTGAAGATCTCGTTCTACATTGATTTGCTGAATTCAAGTTAACGTTCTGATAGTAGTTTTGGTTTTTATGGCGGTACTAGTTGTTCATTAGATTCAGGTAAAGTTATTTTGTTGAGCTTATGATTTTATACCCTTCCATTCGGATCGAAGCAATCCAGACGGAACGCCCGACGAAAATTTGTGTACGATCATATGTAAATTGTTTTAATTGAAAAGGCAAATTCGAGAGTTTTGGAACAAACAACATCTAGCGAATATTTGAAAGCGTTGTGGGCACGAAAAACTGTAATATATCGAATCATTTACACATTAAGTTCATCTCCCACAGGCAAGATAAACTTGTGAATGGCGTCTTAAATAATGTCAGCTATGCACTAAAGAAGCAAACTTTACGAGATTTTGTATATTACTAGTTTAAAAAATATTCCTACAAAAATAATAGATTAATCTCAATAATAACTGATAAAAAGTTTTAAATTGTCTAAATTGCTTATTTTTTTAATTTAAATGTGTTACTAAAAGTCATTTCTTTTGCAACCGCTCCATTTTATGTTGTATAATAAAAGTCACCAACAATGAATGCTTTCGGCGTATCCATTTATCCAACCAGCTGTCAGTTTGCTTTGGGACATACAAATGACATCTTTGTTGTTGCTTCATGCGAAATAGAACGTAAGTTTATCTCTATAACATAGTTATTAACTCTGAAAGTATTGAAAGTTTTATAAAGGCAATGTTTCAATTATGATTGAAGTAGAAAACATGTTTCTGCTATTGCAAGTCAATCAGTCTTCTGTAATACTTACTTTTTTTGCAAATATACCTGAAAGTCTCGTACATTTTTGTAGGAATTGGGAAACTTTCCTAGCATAATTAAAAAATGAGTGATTTTGAAACAAAAACATATTAGGCATCCCTTCAAATAAACTACTCAAAAATGAATACTGATATTGCAGCGCAAGACACTTAAAGGCGACACCAATTGCTTTTATCATGAAAAACTACCAAATCAACAAAATGTAACGTCTTCTTAGTAATGAAAATGAAAATTACAGCGATGGTATGTTTAAAGAAGAATTTTAACAATATTATAATGAAAATCTCCTTTCACTTAACTTAAATTTATTAAATTCTAATACCGCGTGGCACCCCCTCTGGGAGTAATAACTACTTTGCACCTTGCTAGCATACTCTCAATGCAATTATAAATATGTTCTTGTGGAATTTGATGCCACCATACCGGCAATACATCCCTCAGTTGGTGCACCGTAGTAGGCCTTGGATTATGATGATTCAGCTGTCTCTGTAAAAGGTCCCATGTATGCTCGATGGGGTTGAGGTATGGAGATAAAGAAGGAAAGGCAAGATGGTTTATTTCCTCATCTCGAAGCATCTCTAAAGCAACCCGAGCACGATTCGGCCTTGCGTTGTCGTCAAGAAAAACAAAATATCCTCGTACAACAGCGTTGCGACGGTTCAGAACATGGTACATAATGATCTCTTGGGTATAGCGTTCACTCGTGAGTGTACCATTAAAGATATGGAGGTCAGTACGCCACTCTAAAGAAATTTCAGCCCATACCATAAGATCACTACCACCCCAAAGGCAACGACTGGTTGGGTATACTGAGGTAAGCTACGATGTCCGCCACTACGATATATTCTTTGGCGTCGGCTATCATTGCTGAGACAACATCTGGACTCGTCCGAAAACAGTATATCATTCCATGGTGTCGTTTCTTGAAGCCTACGTCTTGACCAGTCCACCCGGTGTCTTCGTTGAGCCATAGTTCTTGCAGGACATCTCAGGTGGCGTAATGAGGTAAGTCCTACTTCACACAATCGATTTCTCACAGTTTGGTCAGAGATTCGATTTCCTGTGGCATTCTGGAGCACTTACTGTAGATGTCGAGTAGTTCAAAAGTGGTGCATTCTTGCATTAATTACCAGAAGTCGATCCTCACAAACTGCTGTGATGCGAAAAGATCCACTTCCAGGCCTTCTTGCAGTCGTACCTGTTTCGTACCTGAGCGAAAGCGCACGTGAAATTACGCTCTGTGTGGTTCCTAACATATCAGCATGTCGACCTGGCGATCTCCTCTTTCGTGCATAGCAATTGCTAAATTTCGTTGTACTATTGTTAAATGGTTTCGCTGCATTGTTGTTTATTATTAAGAACACAAATGTAACACACGAATAAAAAACAATGAACAAAAATGAATTTAAGAAGGCGAGAAAGAGTATTCAATCAAACACACAAATTCGACTTGACACTAATACGTTTAAGCAATTGCAACTGGATTCGATTGTTTTTTGTTTTTTAACATCAAAATTATCGCTTGCGCTAGTTATCAATAATAGACGACCATTAGTCGCCAAATACAAACATATATGCTTTATATTACAATATCCCTCTTCATTTTTGAGTAGTTTAGTGCAATGGCCCATTATAATTATTGCGTGTATTTCCTCTGTACCAATCATTATTTCAGTAACCAAAAATATCAAGTATGAAGAAATAATTGTTATACACTTAGAGAGGTGTAAAGTAAACAGAGAATTATGTAAATATTTCGAAAATAATTATTAATAACCTTTTACCAAACAGCCTATTAAAACGAAATCAAGACCATGGAGAGCTTACACATAGAGAACAACAAGAAGAAACATTTGAAACCACAATTTCATTAAAATAATAATATAAGTTAGCTATCGAAGCCAAATATTTTAAATATTGCTCAGATTATCGATTGACGAATAGGATAAGCAACTAAAAAGATCATGCAAATTTGGACTAAATAATAAATGATGCTTAATATTAAACAAATTCAATAAAAAATATTTTACATAGGCAAACAAATATTTTAAAAATGCCTAGGATGAATCACTGTGACAAGGGGCTGGGAGTTCCTTGATGTAGTTTTACACACTACGATCATCAAATATTAAACATATGTAACAACTACAAATTCCAACATTTTTACGTAGATCTACAATTTTGCGACGTTCTTGACGCCATATGTTTGTTTCGTGACGTATATTTGTTTAAGATATGCGGACAGCAGATATTGTTAGGGTAACACACATTTTTGCTATGTAATTTACAGAGTTTTCGATATACTTTTCTTGGTATCTAGGAATTGACATGATAATGAAAATCATAATGGCTTGCCCACTCATAAGATTTGGTATCCGCAGGACACTTTAACGTTGTTTTTCGTAGTAAATTGGTGATTGGTCAAGAAGCAAACAAGGGGTGTACCAGATTGGTGCACCTGACCTCACTCCAGTATTTATTGCAGTGGCACCGAAATGTCAATATTTATGTGTAATTTAATTTAGTGGTTCTGAGATTTGCGTTGCTTTAATAGGCTGCAATTTGATAAGTTGGTATATTAGATCCCAAATAACCGAATCGTGAACATTGTTCTATTATAGATTCATCAATTTCTACTTGGCATCTTGTTAACTCTGTGTCAGATACTGTACCAATAACCTCATAACCATAAACATCTATTACGTGCATTGGTTGATTCGCTGCTTCAACTTCCATTTAATTTATGTGCCCAACAGATCCGAATATCCAGTAAATTATAGCACAGCAGAATTCTCAGCATAGCCCACTCATCCTGAATTGACCTGTTCGACAGGATAATGTGAATGAAAAGGAGATCCACTAGATCAGTAGTTCCCAACCGGTGGTCCACGGGAGTGGTCCGCGGCAGAAGAATACTTCTGCATAAACAACGCATTGTATCATGCATCGCCAGGCGTTAGCTTCCAAGACTCTTCTCGAATGCCTTAATAATACAATGCAATTGGCCATAAAAGTGGTTAATGAATGTTATAAAAAGCAGCGCCTTAAATATACGCCTTTTTAAAAATGCTGTGCAGAAATGGACTCCGACCATAAGGCGCTTCTTTTTCACACCGAAGTTCGTTGGCTATCGAAAGGTAACATGCTGGGAAGATTATACGAACTGAGAGGAGGTTAAGCCGTTTCTATCTGAGAAAATAATGAAAGACTTACTAGAGCAGTTTTCTGATCTGAAATCTCAGATGCAGTTGGCTTATCTTGTGGATATTTTCACACACTTGAATAAACTAAACTTGCAATTGCAAGATCCCGGAAACAGAAATTTAAACGGCGTTGCAAACATATTTATATTTGAAGATAAACTGTGTGCCTTTATTTCTAAACTTCAATTAAGAATAGGTAAAGTGAACGAAAACAATTATTCTGCGTTTGCGACATTAAAAGCACTCGTCGATGATAAAAAATATGGCATGATCAGTACGAACATACAAGAAAACATCAAAAGTTATCTACAAATGCTGGCTGACGAATTCAATCGTTACTTCCCCCCAAATCTAAAGTTGATCAAAAACTGATTTGTAACCTTTTCGGTACTAATGTTGGAGACGTTGCAGAAGAAATCCAAGAAGAGCTCATTGAATTTCAAAATGATAGAAACTGCAAGGACCCGTTTGTATCTGAATCTCTTGAGGAGTTTTGGTGTAAAAAAACTATTTCTTATACTAAAATTCGAAGAATCGCCTTGCGCTATCTTATGCGCAACTCCACAACTTACTTACGCGAACAAGGGTTTTCTGCTTTGTTGGTAATTAAAAAAAGTCCAGAAATCGATTGAAAGTAAGTGATGATATGCGTGTAGCTTTGAGCAATAATATTAGCCCCAGGATTATCCAACTTGTTAAGAAAATGCAAGATCAAAAATCACATTGACGCAAATCGAACATATTTTTCAATTAAAAATGATCTTTTTTACATTATAATAGTACTCTTAATTCATGTTACGATTAAGTTTAACCAATATGTTAAAAACAGTATTAAAGTTGATTTTGAGATTAACACGGTTTATTATTCTTGAACCCTGTGGTCCCTGCTAACAACAAAACAATCAAAGTAGTCCTTGATTGAAAGAAGGTTGGGAACCACTGCACTAGATATAGTATTACCAGCGGATGTTCGTAAAGTATCGCTTCTAAAATAATTTACATTGTTATTATCATTTATACTAATTTGTCGAAACAACACCAGATATTTTGGTATAATGTCAGGTGTGTAACAAGAAATAGTCTTCAATAATTGATTATATAAATGCTGAAATATTAATTATTTTAAAACGTAGGTAGAAATTTAAAATGTAATTTTTATTATTTAAAAGACCTTTCTATTGAAGTCCAATAATCACCATACAGACACCAAAAATATTTCTAGAACTTCTAATGGGTAACCTCTAGACCACTGCCGCTTCAGGCAGCACTAAAGAGCCCCTTGAATACGAAACACTCGAACAAAAATAAGTTTGCTGTACGTGAGTATAGAGCTAAGAATTTTCTGAAAATGTAAACAGTTGTGTTGTATGAATATTAGGGACAGACCATCCGTGTCTCCATACATTTTACGCCTTCTGTATAACAGCTTTACATTCAAGAATATCCTAATCAAACCGCATAGCATCGTGACCAACCACTTTTAGATTTCAATTGCTTCATTTTGACCTGTATAATGTAATTGCTAAGATAAGACAAAATTTTGTTTTCACTACAACTAATATTTATTTATGAAACTTTTAATAAGGAACAATGCTCAACGGAACACAGAGAATTGTGTTATATGGTTTTAATCCACTGTTCTTTTAAACAATAAAGCTTAGTTGCGATATTAACAGTGTTTAGTTAATTCAGTTAGTAAAAGATGGAACACGAAATTACTTCAAAAACTGGACAATTTCTGATCACTCTAAAATTATCTCTGTGTTGATTATCGAATACTACACCTAAATACCGTGGGTCAGTTTTAACATTATAGATATGTTACTATCCTTGTCATAGTCGTACATTGATTGCTTACCTCTGACATTTCACATAACATCAACATTTACTAATATTGATTATGTTCTCACTAATTATATTGTCATTTGCAAGCAAGAACAGTCGCTACATAAATGTATAATTTGTGTACAGAAGAGAAATAATGATAGAAGTTCATAGCTGGACCCTTTCAAAGTATTATTACGTATGTTTCAAACGTGACCTAATTAATCTGGGTTGTTTAATTAATTAGTGTTAAATGTTTCTGACGGCTGACCTCTTTATTCACTTTTTTACGAGTTACAGGATGGACAAGATCAAACGTTTTTCGAAGTCCGTGTTGACCTGACCGCTTGCGTCTCTCGTTCTAGTACATCCATGGCTACCAGACATTCTTTTGACAAGTCCTTATTTACTAACATACTTTTCATATGCTAGTTCTCCTTAGTCGCATGTTAACTTTTTTAGGTTTCGCAACACTTTTTGTAAAGTTAATTTCAAATGAGTATCTATTGATAGAAAAGGTTTTTCTATTCTATATTTTTCGTTAAGATTTGATTACTTCTCTGCTAGAGAAATCATATACACTTCAATCTAAATACTAAAAGAAATACATTCTTTGTAATCGTTTGGAAATTATCTTTCCAAAAACAGATATGAAATAACTATTGTTCTATTCGGATTTTCAGCTTTTTCTATAGAAACCCCATTGTGAGAGATTTAAAACTGCACTGTAGCAACGGATGTCAATAGCAAATGATAAAAGACAATTTTATGACTCCAAGAGAACAATTTATAAGCGTCATGGCGTGCATAGAATTATATTTTGATTCCGACTATGTAAATGTATGGTATGTATGGTTCTAAAATACGAAGATTTCTATGATTTCCTATATAAGGTAATATGTTGCGGTACAATATTTTTAATATCATTAAAAAACTAATTGTACGCATACATGGCCTACATAAAATTCCATTTTTTCATCTTGGCAACCAAAGAATACAAGATGAGATTGTTGATTCTCAAACGAACTATCGTGAAAGCAAACTGCTACCTAACCTTAATCGGATAATAAACATTAACATGATTAGTTGGTAGTTACACCTATTTACAAAACACAGAACCTGGCTTGAAACAATACATTTACTTTTCAATAAGCACGTGATAGCGACACAATTAAGAACACTATAAACTTTATTCAGAATTAAATTGAAAACCACCAAAAGCAAAATTTAAATTGTTCTTTAGGATTTGATACCGTTTAAATATCACGGCAGAAATGAGTCATAAAAATATCAACATCCTAAGCCGTTAAATGCAAAAGGAGTTAGTTGAAGTTGAAGTAGAAAATGTATATACAATTTATTATATTTCGTATACGAATTATAAACACCCACATCCAACAATACATCAATCTAAAGAGGCAGATGAATGTACAAATACAAAAATATGCATTGTATTTTATTGAAAATAAAAAATAATATATCTAGACAGTGACTGTTTCTATAAATAATTAAAAATACAATTAGTTTATTTCATCCGCAGTGTTAGGCTTATGTATTTTCAGCCTAGCCGTCGTCACTCTTCCTAATTAAAAACGTGTTAATACGAAGGGTACCTCCGATAACACACAATATGTACGTAATAATTACCAGTAAAAAGCTTTCCCATTGAACTATATCTACTGGAGGAATTAATCACGTTGTTAATGCTAATCTTCGTCTTTGATCAAAGCAGTTAATTCAGTAAATTCCCTTCCAATCTTGTAAATGGGCCGATACTATCATACCCTTACAAAAACAGAACTTAATTATTACATCTAAAACACGATATCTTTAGATTTAAACTTCATTAAAAAGAAGTGCTTTGTGTAGGTTTCCATCCACGCGACTGCGAAACAAAGCGAACAGCTTGCAAAACGAAGCCTTCGTCACAATCAAACGAAGGTAATAAAAATTATACTGCGACGCTGATCCAGATTTTTTATTCATCGTTAATTTTTATTTCACTATACAAGGTGTAATCAACATGAGTCTTCCACAAACCAGGCATTTTCAAGATATTAGCGACTGTTTTATTTATTTGACATAGTTACTATTAAGCAAAAAAAAAACATTCCTTTACCATTCTATTATACAAAGCAGATGTCGTTTCCTCATAGCTAAAAGATTGATTTTCTAAAAATTATTACTGTTCTAAGTTTCTTTGAATAGAATTTTGATCGAAGAGGGAACTACTACTACTACTGGTTTTGTTTGAAGGATTCTCAATTGTCAACTGTTATATCCGTTTTTTATCTAACGGGCACATCCCTTAATCGTCCTGACCACCAAGTAAGGATGGCATTTAGTCAATAGCGTCTACAAGAAAATACTGAACATCTAGATTTCCCTGCAAATATTCTTTTCACTGATAAAGCCAGATCATCAAATATGAAATTTTCAATTTACACAATAGCCATGTTTGATTGGATGAGATACTGCACGCTGTGGTTGAATCTAAATATCAACAGAGTTTTATTCTGGAAACTGGGCAGGGCACTTTAGGGAAAATGCTATTAGAACAGGTTGTTTTGCTAAACGGATTAGATCTCGCATATCGTAATTTCTTGCTAAACATTTTGTTTGTACTCTTAGAATATACGTCTGTAAATCGTTGGTTTCAACAGGATCGGATGCAGCCTTACTTTTTGCTTGTTTCTAAGCAGCCGGACACATTTCATCAGACATGGACATGCTGGTGCTGGTTCATAGCCTCCCATATTTCCTGTCTTAACTGTTACGAGTTTTGTATTTGGCGCTACCCAAAACGTTTCGTAAATGCAGAACATGTAAATAATTCAGCTGAGTTCCGAACAAGGCTACCAAGGAATTCGAGGCTTTTTGAAAAGATGCAGAGTTCTATTCTGAGAGGATATGGAGCTTGTGTGGACGATTAATTGTTTGATTTTGGTATTAAAAAGTAGTACAATTTGAAACAGAGAAGCGCTTATAGCTTGTAAACCGTTGTTTAGAATCCCCCGTTAAATAAAAATTTCTAATTTGTTTTTAATGGTACTGTATGCACTTTAAATGTATGACACTTCTTTTCTATAGTTTCAATGGTTTATTTCATTCAGACTAATATTAATGTTTCGTAAATATTGCAAGAAAGTTTTTATTTCTTAATGTGCAGCGCAGGAACTGCTTTAACTCTCTGTTACAAAATTGAAAACGTATGTTGAAAAATTACTAATAAACTAAAAACGAAACTACAACAAACTCAGCCACACATTTCCATTTCCTGGCAAGGTAAATAAACGACTCAATAATTATTTAAAGTTAATATCGTGGGGATTCCTCATGTATGTTGGGTCAGTCCTCCGGGGAAAAGAACAGCAGAAGCGCGTAGGTAGACCGTGGGTAGACAGGTAGTAGGGATTTACAATCAGCAAACCTGTGTAGTTCACAAGGTACTGCTGGACAAAGGAGGACCAACAACAGAACCGGAACAGAATAATAAAACAAAGGACCAGGATGTAAGTGGATAAATATTAAGTGCTAAACGTATTATTGTGCTCGATTAAGTGGTTAAGTATCTCATCAATAATTAACAGAAACTAAAACGAATTATTTGGAGTCTTTCTTAAACTATATCACCAATGCTTATTCTAAGGATGATTAAGAGTTTGATTTTGGATAGCTATTATGTTAACTTAACTAATCTACATTTTTAGGGTTAAAAAAATAAACTGGTATACTTTAGATTTACTACGTTGTTAGACACTGAAAGCAGTAAATATGCGGTTGGCATAGTGTTAACACAATTTTTTAAGTTAATGCATGTTCTCCACTATTAATGGTAAGATTTTACTCTTCAGCGCAAAATAATTACCAGCATTACTATTTTGTAAAATCCCTTGGGTTACAAAAGACAACTGTAATACTGGTATACTAATTATAACTGTCACTAAGCAGCTATTCTAATGTTATCTCTTCCAAAAGCTAACTAAACGGCCTGCGACTTGTCCTTGTATTGCGAATTTTTTAAGAAATCGGTAACTGGTAAGAAAATGTATGAGATAACGGAAGGAAGACTAGTTCCAAGGTTCTCAGAAGCGAGAGAAGGGAACGCGCCCTGATGATCTCTTCTTCGGATAGGGACACATGCATCCGGCTGCAGAAGACTGTTAGGCAACAATCATAATGAGATAAAGTCCTACCTCGTTTGTTACTTGAAAATCTGGGACTATACAGATGGAAGATAACCAATCGCTTCCGACATCTCCACTACCTTCCAATAAAGAGCCTGGAGAAGCCACGGTAGAATCTCTTCGAATTGGGGTATTCATCTAGCTCAAAATGCCGGGTTTGTACATGATTATGAAGATTATGTATAAGAAACTCTATCGTTATGAGAAGACATTTGGTCATTTTCATTTCCGCATGTAACCAAGAAGAACTTCGAACCAGGGTAATAACAAACCCGAAAGATTACATTACCAGGAACCACAAACTGGTTGAATATGAAGCAGCATTATCGAAAACCGAAGAAGTGAGTCATTTTGAGAAAGTGTTATTGTTACCAATAAACTAGAAGTAGCTAACCGTAACAATGACCCCACATTCATAACCGTGATTCGAAGGTCATCGATATAATAATTACGACCGTTAAGGCTCGTACAGCAATAACCAAAGCGCGTATCGTATGAGCCGCCCATGCCAGATCCTATAGATATCAAAATTTAATACATAAAACTTAGAACTTGCGGCTAGAACTGGGTACCAAGAGTATGTAGCATAGGAGAAGAAACCTCGGCCACAGATACAAACGAAAATTGAAGTAATGGCAGATAATATGCAAACAATAATTAAAACAGCTTTTGATAACGGGTGTCCTTTAAACGTTAGATGACATAAGCGAGAAGAAGTTGCCGAACTCTTCTTTTTCGGAATCAATACTAGAAGGCTCTTTAAAGTAGTTAGAGACAGGGAAAGATTGGACACTGACTAAAAGTTCTCTTATTAGATATAACAACACCCCGATGAACGCCAAAGGTTCCTCATGGAGAACATTCTGCGAGGAGGTCGAACGCACTTCAGAATGCATAAGGCTACAGAAGACGCCCGCAAATAAGGCTCGCTAACGAACCCGATACCGGCCGGGAAAGGAAATCTAAAGATTTTGCTTAGAACTCACTCCCGCGGTGCCAATACCTGTCAGGCAATGCCTAAAGCTAAACGCACAGTCTAGATCTAGTCATACCACCTTGTAGGCGGGCCAACAGAGAAAACTAGGCGAGGGCACATAAGATATGTAATATCACAGAACTTCTAGGGACAATCAACATTTTGGAACGTGAATCTTTCCTGCATGGCTACAGCAAGGCATTACAGAGCTTTTGTCCCTACTGTGTTCACACTTTAGAACTAGTTTGGCGACAGGGTATACACCTCATAATTAGCACCAAACAGCAATAATACTCATACCAAAGCCTGGATGCGACCCGTACGTCCGGGCAAAGTCTTTAGGTCGAGAATTTGACAACATTTCTTTCGACGCGGTGAATAAAGGCATGGTAAAACGAGAAGTCTGTCTAACTGTAGTCAGATAGATAAACTGTACATTGCGAAATAGAGATATATTTTCTACTAGTAAACGGGCCACTGGAATGATGGAAGATTTTCATATAGAAGGGTATTGACACCCGTCTTATAGTGGATAGTAGCCCACGATTTTTTATACCAGACTAAAAATGTGGATCGTATATACGAAGTTATGCGGATAATATTGTCATTCTGACAAACAGAAAGTTTGGGGACGTCGCCCCTTTAAAGAGGAACTGTTCATTAATCTCAAAAAGACCTTTACAAGGCAAAAGAACCTTAATGACTTGAGGCGCTTAAATTGTGGAACCGTAATGAAGGTAACAGAGGTTAAGTATGTGGAAGTTATTTTAGCCACTAGCATAGGCAAATAGACACTGTGTTTATCTGTCTATGCCACTAGGCTTACTTACAGCAACAAACGTCCCTGGAAAGGCGATTTGTTTGAAACTGTTGGGGTTTAACACCACTGGCTATATGTCAAGGTAGTATTTTCGGTTGTTATCTATGCATATATTTGAATAGTATTAAACTAAAAACGCCGGAATTGCTATAAAATTTAACAACTACAAAGATTACCATGTCAGGACAATGCTAACAACTTCCTCTGCTGCGGCTATGTAGACCATTGTAGGTCTTCCTCCTCTGCCACTGGCGTTAGAGTTCAAGGCCAGGTTCTAATTAAATTTTGAGATTGCTGTTAGCTCTTCAATTTGGAAACATTTCATATGTTCACGGGTTGTAGATAAATAAATAAACAAGTAACATAAATTCAAAAAAAGCATCAAGACAATCAAATAAAGGTTACACGCGATCTAAATATTTTGTGTTGTTTGTGAAACTGAAGTGAGGTTGTGCACGCTTTGACGAACCATATTTTTATTGGCTTGAGTCAATTGCTCTGGTGACGTAGTTCCGTATCCCTAATGCGTGCGCTAATTCCCATTATAAATATATAATAGTTTTCTCATGTTTGTCTAAGAAAATGATATTTAAGGAAAAAGATAATATGACCATCTAATACTGTTATTACTATTATCGATTTTCAGAGAAATTAGAAAATTTTAAATGAGGCCACTGTAAGATTTCTAGAAAAACTAGAAAGTTGTAATAAACGTGAGTTTAAAAATAAAATGAAATATTAAGCAATAATGTAGTTTCTAGTTAAAGATACTAACGATTATCAGAAATAAATGATACTATGTATTGCAGGTACTTAATAAATACAAGATTTGTTGCAAAATTTGAATTTCCTTATTAACTATTACTTGACACAAAAAATGAACGTCCTGGTTAGCTTGAATGTATGATAGGTTTAATACATAATATGAAACTAAATTCTAGTGTTTTAAATAATTTCTTATAATTTATTATATTGATTTTTCTCTCAATATCCGTAACTCAAGAAAGACAGTAGGTAATAGATGTTAAATTAATATAATTATTATTTTCGTTAACGAACTAGAGGCACATTTTTAATTTTCACTGATACCCTGTATCACATATTCTCCTAATTATATTGTTATTTGATTATGTTTTAATATACCAGAAACCGATATTTTTGTGCTACTAGTGTAAATTATAATCAACTCTACACAGAATATTAAATACTTATTTTGTCTAATCACTACAATTAAATTAATATGATAGCAATTAAATTAATGAAATGTAACGTTATCATTATCCACGACAAACTACTGATGAACTTAACTTAACTAAACGCTGAAACACCAAACCTCAATTAGTGCAATAGGTAAAGAACACGTTACTGCTCCACGCAATGAATTTATGCTATTATGTTTTGGGGTGATCTATCTAGACTAGTGGTGTTCGAACTTTCGTAGCCACAAACACATTTTGAATGCAGATTATGTCGGCAACCCGTAATTATTCCTATTCATCTTAAAATTGTAAATGATTACATAGCCTTGCATGTATATTATTTGTTGTATGTCTTTTTATTGTGAACTCTTGGACTTTTCAGAAATTGCCTAGCTAGACGTTTTTTTTGCAATTAGCCCTATCTACAGGATAAAAATAATTAAAACCAATACAAAGATTTTTTAATTAAGAAATAACTATGAATAAAATATTTTTGAATGTTAGTTTCGCATTTTTTGAAATAGGGTTTAACAAACAAAGATTGACATCAAATGCTAAAAATTACGTAATCTAAAGCGATCTTGTATTTAAATGACTTAAATTTCCATTTAACACTTAGTAATTTTTAATGTTTCTAGTTGCATATCGCACTTCAGAAACTGTAACCTACACTTATGATGTAATGTATGCTGTATTAGTATTATCACGCAACGCAGTGGCAAACCAACGAGGTATTCTGCCTAGTAAAATCTTCTCTGGAATAGAAGCGTGTAGGCTTCCCGTGGTTCGGAGCCTGTGTTAAGATGTAGGACATCTATATCTATGTAGGTGTAGGATAGAAGATCGCCTAACAGACAAAACTCTAAATGAATTACTAATATACCATATAACTAATTGGTATACGTGTTAACAATACCTTAAAGCTGATCTTTCAATTAGAGTTGATACTTTTTACATGAAGATCCTTAACATAGATCAACATGAGTTTTAAAAACAATTAATTAATAAGTTATTAATTTCAAATACTGAAATTCTTACTTTATACAATTTTTGAAATGAAGTTTAAACTACTAATTAAATCAATTAGTATCTAAATAGAACGGGTTTTTTATTGGCAAGGAAAGATAACTCCTTGCTAATCGTATATACTACCTTCTGAAAGCGGCAAATTCGCCATTAAGTAACTGTTAACATTGGTAATCTGTTTGTAGGGATAATTAAAACGAGGTGAATCCGTGGGCTACGACTCACGCTTTATTAGTAGTTGCGGTAGACTAGACAATAATTTTAGATTTCATATAAATAGGTCCAACAAAACTATTTTTTTTACTGTCAATATCATTAGAGTTTATTTTTCAATATAACATCCTACACGTATTTGCTTGTATCCATTACTCTCAACAGAGAACAGTCTTTTTTTTAAATAATACCCTGTTTTTTATTTTGTTGAATTTCTTTCCACTTAAGTGTTCATATTTTAAGTAGTGGTAGAAAATAGATTGTAAAGAGCGGCATATTTCTAGGACTGGTTTTACACTATTTTCCTTAACAGGATGCGAAGAATAACATTTAACAAAGTCTCAATTGTGCATTTTAAGACAATTTTTAAAATATTGTACGACAAAAGAATTAATAGAAATTTTTGTCAAGTGGATTTTAAGAGACGGAATATTCCTGAGCATGTTTTGTAAATAACGTTCTAAATATAGTGCGAAAAATAACATTTATGCGAATTTTTGACAGTGTATTTTAAAGATTCGTGATGGTTTAAATACAACTTCCTACAACTGAAAAGGATATACGATAATTATTATAGGAATGTCTACTCGTTAAGAGGTAGAAATACTGTTCAAACAGAAATGTAACAATATATTCCTTTTTCGTAATTATTAGAAATCATCCTAAAACTCAGCAAGTCTACAGTGAGTAATGGCGTCCAATATTGACTAATATTTGTTATTGTTTGGTAAGGCTGTGTATCTACTGGTTATTTCAAAACCCCATAAAATTACACAAAAATTCACTCATCTGCAAGCCTTGGTGAACTGCGACGCTTCATAAGTTCTAATATTATCCTCGTTACATCCTTCTGCAGGCTGGAAAAAATTTTAAATCTAACGGTTTGGATTGTCACCTATAGGTACGGTAAACAAAGCAACCGACTTTCCGAATAAAATAATATTCACGTTTCAGTATTATTTTGTTTGTTTACGCGTTATTTGTATAGCAAGTTTGATTTTCGAGTTTATGCTCTGCCGTTGCCGTTAGCTGCAAACACAAATTGTTGAAACATCGTTAGTTTACACAACAAAAAAAAGGGCTAGATTCGTCAGGACTTTCAGCCCTAAGCGGTAAAAAGTATCACCGACCCACGTATCGATCCTACAACTTAGCTTAAATTTACGCCAAACGCAAACATAAATCATTTGTGGTTAAGTTTGGACGATTTTGTTCGTTTTTTCGAACACTTAATTGTTCTCGCACTAAATTTAGGTATTCGAATTTTCTGTTTAAGCTATAAAACTCATTGGAAAATACTGTTGCTCTTATTGACTAAAATTCCAAAAAGTTTAGCTTCACTCAATTACTATTCAAACTGCTATATCCATTACATGTCTATTAATGTAATTACAGTAACCGGAAAGGCCTCTTGCACGACATTTAGTGGAAATCGATACGGAATACACGCATTGGGACAGAACATTACTATTTACAAGTTACACATTTCTAGACTTTAGCGATGTCCACATGATATTATCTAAATACCACACCTTGGTACTAACAAAACAGTTTTAATAAAATGGTATATAACACTTTTGACTTAATTGGTAAATTAAATATTATTAATAATCAACTTGATGCGTATTTTAGATATGCTGAAAACGTGACAATCAGAAGCACTTTAAGATAAACAGCAATTCACATTTGTAACTGCAGAAGAAAATGTTTAATATTCTTCGGATGACCAAGGGTCTGCAACTAGCGTCTTTTACCAAGCGGGGTCTTTACGGACCCCAGTTCTTTTTGAGCTTAAACTTCTGCGTCAGATAAGCAAATTAAAGAATGGTTGGGGATTCGATGAAAGAATAATCTTTTTAGTATTTAGTTGTGTTATTTATTATTTTAAATAGAAAAACTACATTAGTCTAATACGAGTATAACAAAAGAAAGTATTAGTGGCAAAAATCTTACTAATTCTTACAGACCACACACACACTGAACTTTATTGAGTGATTGGGGCAAATAAAGTTACTGCAAATCTGGCATTTTGTTTTTACCTTTCTGTCTGAAGCGCTAGGGCATTTTACAGAGCGAGAACGTTTAAGATTTGTTGCACTGCTTTCTCCTTTTTCAGTTGCTACTGGTATTACTGCTTTTATAGCACTTTGGATATGCTTATGTAAATTACCCATATTTTGACTTCACTCTTCTATTAGAGGTGTAACGAGTTCACGTCCAAGTATCTTTAGAAACAATCTGCGTCTATTCGTTTTGTTTTTCTCAAAATCTGGAAATTTTAATGTATACAAAATAAAGGCATTTATTCCAGATATATCCAGTATATTGAAAAACAATTTTAGAGGCCACCGACGGGTTGTCCGGTTACAGGAATAATCTTTGACCATCTTATCAACTGTATCCTGTATCCCTTGGTATTTTTGTATTCTGGAATTACGTCGGGCTTATATTTTGTTTCTTCTCCAGGTATGCTTGGAGTTAGGTATTCTGTAGAAAGTAAGCAAACCGATCTTCGCTTTTCTGGAACATAAGAGGCAAGGGTTGCTTCCTCTGTGTGCAGAAAAATAGCACTATATTTGGCGCGATCTTTATTGCGTTCCATATTGGAAGGTATCTCCCGATGATGCTGTCATATTGTACCAGTCAAGGTTTTTTGAGTTTTTAGTAATTCAAGTGCTAACTTGAGTGAAGTAAAAAAAATTGTCCGTAGTTATTCCATAACCTGAATCTAAGTCAATTACCAGATCGAGAACAACTCTTTTCCGTTGCTCATTTTCCGGCTGATCGATTTTTTTACCTAATAATTTTAAAAAGAAATAGTAATTATTGTAAGTAAATCATTGAAACTAGATACCTGTGTATACTTGTAAATTCCATACATATCTGTTGATGGCATCGCTTAGAACCCAAATCTTGATTCCATACTTATCAGGTTTCGATTTCATGTAGATCCTGAATGGACAACGCCCTCTAAATCCTACAAGCTGTTCATCAATACACGTTTGGGCTTTAGGATTATATGCACTTTTACAGTTATTTACAAATAAGTAAACAATTTCTTGAATTGCAGCCAGTTTATTATCAGCCTTTCGTTCAGCACGGGTGTTGAAATCATCAAATCTGATTAGTGTTGTTGATTTACATGTTTTTTATAAAATTGTAAATTAACTTGTAACTTTACGGTAATTTATGTTTTTTATGTGTAAGTTACGTAATTTATGTAATTTATGTTTTTCATAAAAAGTTCTGTAAGTTCCGGGTTTTTTCGGTAATTTACGGATTTTTTCATGTAATTTACAGTTTTTTTCGTAATTTCAGTTTTAATGTTGTAACTTACATGTTTTTTTTGTAACTTACGGATTTATGATTTTTTTTATTTTGCAACACAGAAGAATCCCTAACCTATAAAATTCAAGATTATTAAAAATGCTTCCAGAATATTTATTGTAAAGAAAACTAGTAACGATACATCAAACAAAAGAAATAATCAGTACAATAGTAACTATCCTATGTATACAGGGAATTTTTCTTTTTAGTATACATTGCCTATGTATACTTTTAAAAGAAAAGCGTCAATTTCGCCTATTGTGTATGCAACCAACTATATCGACAACTAAAAATCAGAAACAAACGTCACTAAAGTTGTGAATTATTTGAGTATGAAAGTTATGTTGATGCAGTGTTTATATTAAATAAGTATTTCATCCTGTATATAGGACACAGATGATGACTTTTTTGTTAAATGCAAAAATTGACAGGGTGATGTTTCCGTAAGGTCCGTGCACATTATATTTCTTTTGTACAAAACACATACATCAGCGGCAAAGTGGTGTAATGGTCAGCATAGCTGCCTTCCAAGCAGTTGATCCGAGTTCAATTCCCGGCGATCGCAAACTTTTTTCATTATTATTATTCAACGTAGCATAAAATATTTCATTTCATTTCTTCGGTTAAAACGTGATTACTTTCCGTTTTTATTTTATGGGAATTTATTACGCATCCCTCTGATTTAAATTTTATGACAATTGTTTGACACTAAATAAAGATTAATTTTATTTTTTAGCATTGAATTAATTTGATTGCTGTGGTCACAGCATGCTTGAGTTGTCTGTATAGTTGGTTGCCTACACAATAGGCGAAATTGACGTGTTTCTTTTAAAAGTATACATAGGCTATGTATACTAAAAAGAAAAATTCCCTGTATATTTATTTGATATTATGTACCTATGAACCTATGATGGGTATGGAATATATTCAATAAAGCTATTT
>JABXWE010006534.1:0-22701 GCA_014611495.1 Limonius californicus | reverse complement strand
AGGTTTCTTAAAAATTCGCTGGAAGGAAACTTCCGACACTTTCTGAAAAACGGCTTGGTACAAGTTGTTAAGGAAGGTCCCCTCTAGGGTGTGGATGGGGTCGCTAGAGAGGAGAACTCCTGTAATTCGAGAAAAAATTTTTTGAAAATTGCTATTTTTGTGAAAGTTCTTTCACCACCAGGGTGTATTAGATACTCGCTGGAGGCTAGCCGACCTGTATACTGCCGAAACTCGTTCCCTGGGCTAATTTCAGACCACTGAGCATAAAACCACCCCCGTAAGTAAAGTGGATGCACCTGGTGCCTGCTTTCGCAATATACGATTTCGAGGTTTCTTAAAAATTCGCTGGAAGGAAACTTCCGACACTTTTTGAAAAACGGCTTGGTACAAGTTGTTAAGGAAGGTCCCCTCTAGGGTGTGGATGGGGTCGCTGGAGAGGAGAACTCCTGTAATCCGAGAAAACAATTTTTGAAAATTTTTTGTCTTTTTTGTTAGTATTTATTTCGTCACCTGGAGGCTTATGGAAACCGTAGGCGACGGCGAATGCACTTAATAACTTCATAAGTACTTAATCTTGGGTCCACTGTCCTTAAAACACGCTAAGAAGGCTTAAAAACGAAAATTTAAAAAATTTTCAAATACTTGTGTCTCAGAGTGTACTTGCATCAGATAGGTATCCAAATACGTATGTAACTTCAGCCCGGTATCAGTCACCTCATGTTGTAGTCGTACTATCAGTCATTGAAGTCTTCATTTTATTAATAAGGATGTAATATGAATAAAACAGAACTGTTTAGGAAAAAATATCTTTTCTTGGCATACTTACATGCTTTCCCACTGTTCGATCTAACTTTTTGTTTGTAGAAGATTTAGAGGATAGCTCCCATGTGGAGTCAAAATTCACAGGCCTGTACTGGCCCGTACGACACGACGTTAAAATTTGCACAATATTCGATGATTGCCGGCCTATGAACACGAAAGTTTGTCAACCAACGAGTGCACATGCGGAGATGGACGGGGTTCCCGCGCAATATATTTTAAATTTGGCCAACTGTATGTTTATGGTCCTTGTTTACAGCTTTTCGCTTCCACTACTTCAAATGTGTAGCGTACACAATTTCAGTAACAGCGTATTGGGTTTGTGTTCAAAACGTTAATAAAACTTCATCAAATATTAATAGTGCGTTTGTTTAGGTTTTGCTTATTTCTCAGGATATCGTAATCTTCAACTGTGCGATGCATTTCCTCTGGCATAGATTCCTTCTCTCATTTTCACAATGAAGTAATAAGCAATTCTAATCCAGATCAAAATTCTTGTTTGAATGATATTGTAAGTTCCTGGCAATTTAAAACAGTTTTCCTTTTTAAATGAACGTGAAAGTGGAATTTTAGGCAACATTAAAACTTCAATGAAAGATTTAACACCGAAAAAGAAAATTATCTATTGTGTAGGTAGAAATGTATGCACTAAACTAAGTAAAGTTAGACTGTTTGAAAAATGAAAGAGAAAACATAAGTACCTGCTCGTACAAGACTATACAATGCTAGTAAATTTCAATTTATAGATGAAAATTAAATGTCTAAAGAGTTCATTAACTCTCAATTTAAAAATACTCATAAAAAACCGTGCGCGCAGATGGACTGAACACGATAAAACTTTTGCATTGTCCGTGTTCAAGAAAAGCCCTCGATTGTATAGATACATCCAAGTATATTTTTTGTTACCCTCTCTAAGTACTTTGAAAGCTATTTTGGCAAAAATTCCATTTGAAATCGACTTAATCCTGCTATTGTGGAACACTTACAACGTCAAGTAAAGAAAATGCATACGGCAGATTGTTACTGTGGGTTGCTTTTTGATGGAATTTCTTTGTGCAAGGGTTTTCATTATGAACATCAGAAACAATTAAACAGTGAAACCTTTAGGAAGCAGCTAACCATGCTCTTGTTTTTATGATTGGGGGAATTAGAAAACAGTGGAAACAAGTAGTTGCTTGTTATTTCACAACCAACACTATTGCAGCGCTCAACTTCAAAACCCTTATTAATTTTCCTAAAAAAGTTAAACTTTTTTACATTTAACTGTGTATTATAGAAGGAGTTTTATATAGTATACAGTTGTTTATTTACTGCGGTTTTGGTAGCTTATATATGAGGAAAACTACCACGTACATATATGCAACAATTTATTTACAACAAATAACAACAATTTGAAGATAACAAAACACGATGGACAAATAACACTAATAACCGCACGTTCACTGCTGCACTGGAATGGTCTTCGCGTACCTCACAGAACACACAAGGCGTACCTTCCCACTCTACCTTATAAGGGTAAAATGATTTACGTCAGCAGCATCGGAAAGTACGCGTTTTCACCAGAGGAATGTGGCTGCTGTTGTTCTGCATCCTCTCTGGGAATTTCGGAGGTTAGCTTGCGTCGCTAGACGGTGTTTATAATGTATAATGAAATCTGTTGATGCAGGTTAATATGCATTTGTGTTCTATACTGACATGTGTATTTCGTTGTTTAACATGTGATTGTTATTTTCTAAATGATTATGATCAAATACTTTAATATATTAATACAGGAAACTCATAAAAGTTTAGCATGATGAAATGCGAGACATTGATAGTGGCGTCATCTAAGCAGTTCCGTGGGCAAGTTTCAGTAAATTTGGATAATAAATTTACAGATTACTGTTTTAAATTCATTTTAATAAATAAAAACCTAATCCTACAAAATGTTATAAACTTATTAAACTTACAAAGTAAAGTAAAATATCATAATTATCAAATATTATTAATTAAATAAGGGTTTTGCTATAAGAAAGTAAATGGCATTTGCTTTAAATGTGCCACAAATGTTTTCGACAGCTGCCAAATACAAATCTTAGTGGCCCACCAAGCCGCACGGATCGCTGCAGTCAGTGTCACGAGTTTTTCGGCCAAGTTTCCTGTATTAATATATTAAAGTATTTGTTATGATCAATATACATAGTAGATCGTTTAAATAATTCTTACGTTTTTATTTCAAAGTGTGCCTAAATATCTTGGTATCGTTTTTATGGAACTGAAGTTTGTTGATTTCTTATTGGATAGTTTAAAACCCTCTTAACATGTCTAATAAAAATAAACAAATTTCTGTTTCATAAAAATGGTAGCTGAATTGTAAAAATATCCGACCTTTTCAAAGAAGTGCTACAAATGTTTTCATGATTTTAATTCTATCAACTAACCGCTAGGCGGCGATACGACGTGCGTGTTGCCACGATTTAGCACGAACATTTGATTTCCTCTAATGTATGTTTGTGTATGTTCCCAGGTTGCAAAGCATATACGAGTACGAGGCGGACTTATCGCCACAGATTATATAGGGATATATTGTATATATGGTTATCGCATGTCTCCAAATAAAAAATGTCGAGTGGATGAAAAGTAATGTATTCCTCGTTTATTGTTCTGCGTCAGTACCGTAATGTAACGTTACGGACCCGTGTGTTGTGTTTATCTTTTATTCGACGTGATCGTCTTAGATTCGAATCTAGAGTAGTTGAGCTAAATACGTGAAATAAAACACCAGAGAGGTTTAATATTTTTATTAACGTCAATATTTAACTGCAGACAGTGCAATTTAACTACCTCCGGTATTCACCTGATCAGGCTAGGAAACTGCAGGAAACCTTAGCCGAGGTAGTGTGACGTGATCTCAAGTATAACGATTTCCTTTGGAAATTTAAACTAATTGCTCACTTAAGCAAAATAATAACGATGAAGTTATAGGCCTGTGTGCAGAGTCGTTTTCTAAAGGTGCAAGGTGAATGATTAAGGAAATGGGAGCTGCAGCTGCAGTGGCGTGCGGTGACTTTTGAAGTGAGCGATGCATTTGTATTAGGAAATTTTAAAATGGTGATATCCGCGGGGTCTGGGGGGTACGGAGTACGCCCCCCCCCCTCCCGTAGAAAGGGGGGCCGGAATTTTTTTTTTGAAAAAAAGGAAATAAATAGAATGAGTTTCAAACAAATAACGCTGTCGACTCATACCAAATTGCCAGAGGTTGAGTAAATAAATACTTGTGTACTTTATGTAGGTATGAGCGAATATGTCATAAAAACCATTCAAATGTATTAAAAAATGTTCCCTTAAATCACCATTTTCAGCTTGATCCTGGGTGTGTGTACTTGTACCCGGTTGTGGATTTACATCCATCGCGCCCGAAAAACTGAACTAAAAACAAAATGAAAACTTTCTCGATTGAATGCCTAACGCTAATTATTTATAGCGCAAGTACCCGCATGAGGAAAGGAATTCTTCAATTACTTATATATCGAAACGTGGCTTTGCACAAGTAGATATTAGCGAAACGAAACCTTTTGCGATGGTGGAGTGTGGCAGTCGATCAGAGAACTGCTGGATTCAATTTTCATATTGCATCCAACCACAATACACATACAGTGCTACTTGCTAGATATATTCGCCGCACTGCGCACTATCCATCGCGTCGGCTATTCTGCTAACTGAAGACAGCGTACGTCTAATACGGCGGATTCATTTATTGAATTGCATCCACTTGCACCGTCATCTTAGGCCGACCGGCGCGGCGCGCCGGGGAAACGCCGATAAGTCAGCAGTTCCAGTGAAGGCTTTGGATTCAGCGTACACAAGTGCATCCGCGCCGTTGCCAGCAATGATACTGTGACGCCTGATGATAATTTCTAACTAAGTAAGTAAATAATTGGTCAATGATAGCCTCCCGGAACCTCAATCGAAGATGGGCGGTTCTCTGCTTATCTCGAATAAATATTTTAATTAACTTAATGTTAATTACCTGGAAAAAAGGGCGCCAACGACTAATAATAAAATACACTACCATTAAAGCAGATGTCGATTGGTTAGTCGTACCCACAGTGTATTACTTACTTAATTCGTTACTACAGAAACAATGATAGGTAACAATAAATATCAAACACAATTGCAGCAACAATATTTAATATCAGCAAAAAAAATAAATGTGTAGTATGTACATATAAACCCAAGTTTGCAACAATAATATATATAATTATAATTGTAACCTGTATCGGTACACAACTAACAGTGCAATCACTCAATACGGCCCCAAAAATATCTGACTTTGAGCGACAGTAAAAATACTGCGTTTCACTACCCAAACAAACGCCCTCCAACCGCGTCCTACACTCTATTCGCGAAAGGCCTTTCGAGGAGTACAGCGTAGATAAGAGAATCCAAAAATTGCTGTGAAACCCGAAGAAAACGCAATATTACCGCTCCTGTTAACTCACGCTGTATATACAGTGAAATTCCCGTGATTATGTACGCTAATACTTGTACAAACTAATATACCAATGAATTACGCTAATAAAGTAATTCGAAACACACTGTACAAATTACAACATAGTCTTTATCTGCCCCGTAGTATAAACAAATTCATACAAATAAACAAAGATTATTTACAATGACTCCGAAATTATCAGAATTAAAAATAAATTTGCACTTCCCTGGTTAATCTGGTCTAGAAATTCCTAAAACAGCTTCGAGTCCGGCACGTGTTCTCGCTGCGACGGCAATATGGAATTCGAATATTAGTTTCTCGCAAACGGCAGATTTTACCATAGAAAGCACCAATTCTTCGGACGAATCTCGCCGTCCCCAAGTTGTCTAATTACGAATACAAGGAAAAGTTAGGACAGCTATAACTTAAAAGACAAAGGAAAAACTTACCAATCGGTGACTACGATTGACACGACAAAATCATGAAAGGAACGCAACGTTGATATAAAGCGACAATAACTGTCAATAACGTAGTCAAACTATCTACAAAGATCACGTTATAAACTATGATTTTCCCAGAAAATTGAGATGAACTCTAAGCGAAACACTTTATCGGGAAAAACCAATTCAACGACACGTTCGTTTTCTGTCAGACGCAGAGAATCAATCACCGGAAATCCTGTTTAACTAATATAAATCATGCGTATTAGGTAAATGCTCCAAATAAACACTCCAGAGACTAGTGTGAAATGGGTTGCGGACAACCTAGGCGAAAATACCGTTACAATACTTTTTATAAAATTTACAGTATTTTGAAAAGTTGTAGGAATCCGAAAGAAAAAATTAGAAATTCACTTAAAATATATAGGTACATTCAACTGCTAGCTGGAAATTTTAGGGGATGCATTGCTTTCTTTGCATCCATGGACCGCACGCCACTGTGCAGCTGAGATACCTCAAAGCGCAATCGTCAAGGGAGGCGTGTAAGCTGCTGAGATACCGCAAAGCGCTGGCAGGCGAAGGGTTAAAGGAACTTGACGCTGCCGCCGCAAAGCGCAATCGTCAAGGGCTGGCAAGGTGAAGGTTTAAGGGAACTTGTAAAGGAACTGTGCTTCTTGACGTTTAAATCAAGAATTCCCCTTTTCAGAACAACTTACTTCTGCTTTTATAGCCCAAAAACAACACGCATTTTATGGCCCCATTAATTTTGGAACTAATAATTTTCGTAAAAATAAGTTAATTGTCTATTGAAAATCTGAAGAAGCAAACTAAATAAATAACTCCCATAATTTAGTGTTTAATTAACACGTCCGTACGTGGAATATCACACATGAGAATTAGTTGAACAAAAAAAGTAATAGTTTAGGTAGATTATGGCCTAACCTAAACCAACAATTTATGCCAAGAACAGACCGCGCTAAATACAGCTGTCATTGCATATCTTACGTATCAACTATTTTAAAGTCATATTGTTACCCTATTTACCTGAAACAAATAGCTGAAATAAAACGCTGAAAAGGAATGTTTTAAATACGAAAATATAAAATTCAACTACCAAATGGGTAGTCGTCTTATAATTCTATTCATTGTATATGAAAGGTGAAGGAACGGCCGTTCCCAAGATCAGTGGGGCGTGATTTTCAAACGCCACTAACATTCAATCGCAGTTACATTTAAAATGAAATATATATGCGAGTATAGATTCAAAATTAAAAACATGAGCATAATGCCCCAGAGTTCAACTGTCTGTAATAACATAAACATAATGGCAGATGCGGTCCGCTACGGTAAGGAGCCGTTAATTTTATGTAATCTCAAACAAGTGTTAATAACAAACGTAGGCAACCTCAAAACGAGATGCAAAATAAACACAGCCAACGATACAAACCTAAACCAAGCAATGGGGAAAAATATCATTAAAATGTTTACTAATATGCAACCGCATGGGCTAAATTTAACATTAAAATTGATACCTAAATGCAGAAGATAACCAGTCACATTGGGGCCACGCATACGTACACCTGTTTTAATCTACTGCGCAGCTCTTTCCATATCGCTTTGAGTGTTGTTATATGGCGCTTGTTCCTTAAAATAGATTTTCAGGCAGTACTAGTTCCATAAAATAAAAAGAAAACCACAAATCGATTTAGAAAAAGTATTTTAGGCAATCATATACATCTCATATAATATGTGGTATCTAACTGTAATTTATTTATTACATTAAAACAAGTTGACAATAAATAAGTCCGCCCATATTAGTAACATTACTACTGAACCATTATTAATAAGCGTAATAGAAATAATGAATTAGGAATGGATCAAATACATTCAAATTTCGACATCATCACATCTTGGGTACAATTAAATTTCTTCATTTAAATCGTATGTCTCTTCCGGAAAATCACCACAGAGTACATGCTGAGGTTTAACAAAAGCACCGTAATTTGGAGGGCACTTAAAATATTCTTTTCCTTTATACCTAAAACTCCAATATTACCATCTACATCTACTCCAAATTAAGTGTTAAACTTACGATCCATCATTTTTTCCCAAGGGTTCATCATATTTCACACCAATCCAGTGTCCTGAAAGTCCTTCAACGGTTCCAGCATAAAGAACTGTACCTAATTTCACTGGGGTGCTAGGTACGGATACCTTACATCTTGAACCAATTATTGTGGATTCGGCCAACTTTTTCTCCTCCGCTTCTTGCTTCTGCTTTTTTTGAATATATTCTTCATTATATTGACCTTTAGAGCAACAAAAATGTTAGAAATTAAAATGGGAACATGTGAATGTGAATAACCACTTACCCATTTTATTTTTTACAAGGAAAGCACGAACGGTGTCTGGTCGTTTAGCGTACAGTTCTGGCGGCAGCTCGTACTTTTCGACATTTTCAAAATTTAATTCGTTTCGAATAGAAAATTTATCTATAATATGCAAGCGCATACCGTGTTCAATCGGATATGAACCCAGCAAAGCTGTGTTATCGCTGAGACAACAAACAAGTTTATTGTCCTTATCGTAGGCTTCCACTTGCATAGTGGCACAACTACCGCCCGTCATCAGTTCTAGCTTTGCCTAATAACAGTTATGGTTTCTCTTACATCTTACATCTAATGCTATTAGTCCATTCAATTACCTTTAAATCGGTTATGGTTAAATCTTTCGGGAACCGTTTCTCACCAAAAGATACATCATCGTTGGATGTAGAAATGTGGACATTTACAAAATCCGACGTTATAACTTTATAGTCGGCCATATTTTATTATAAGAAAATATGGATTTTTCTATTTAAAACTAATAAAATATGTCGTAATTGGCCAACGATTCCAAGTAAACAAGTTCAAAAAAACATTGTCAAAAGAGTTAGTCATGCACAATGTTGCCAATGTATGGGCAATTCCGCAGACTGCAGGGATTTTCTCTACTTTTCGCTACAAATGAACTCCTCAATTCGGTTGGCAATGCGTTAAAATTTATAGCGTATTCTAAATACTAACTAATCCATCAAATGCGCACTGAAGTTGAACTTGTAGAAAATATTTCTTAATTTTAATGAAACTTTGGATTTAACTTAGATCATACACATGTAAATGTGTATGATCTAAATTCTAAGGGATTTAAGCGTTTTGGACAATTCTGAACAGCTTTCATTTATACAAATTTCCATTAAAAATGCCTAATATAGTTTTTTGATTTATTTTGGCGTGCAGAAGGGTACAAACGGTTTTTTGACCATACGTAGACCATAAAGTGTTCTATCTTTGACAATCTCTGAGTAAATTTTAGTTCAAATCGAATAAAAACTATTGAAGATATAAGGGTGTTGCACTCTTAAGTGGGACATTCTGTATAAAAAGCATACGAAAGCTATGCACCTCTTGTACAACAAAACCCTTGCAGCTTTGTGGTTGAGGTAGGCTATAGAAGGCGTTGTGGTTATAATTGATTACATTAATTTGGTAATGTACGAAATGAAATAAATGTCATATATAAAGTTTGGTTATGTTGTAACTGTCAAGAAGTGGGGATTGCAGGAATTCGCATAATTTGTTTCCGTATTGCAATGTAATAGCATAATTACTAAAATTTAGAGTTTTTATATCGTGTCATTTTACCTAAATAAGGTTAACAAGTTAACGTCGGTATAGGCGCGTTCGATTGGTGTTTGCTGCAAACTTGGTTGTCCTCAAGGCTAGCCACCCAGCAACCGCTCGCGTTCGTTTGGAAATCCATGACGTCATGTAGCAAAATTGGTCCGTTACTTCACCGACCAGCTTCGAGAGCTGGTTCTGAAGATGGGATACAACAGGTTTCTATTTATATTGAACACTCTATGATAAGGTCACCAGAAGCGAAAGAAAGAAAGTAGATAAACGTGCAGCCATACGGTCTGTTTTAAAATGTTTTGAAGAAAAATTTCAAAATAACTATTGTCTTAGTGCACTAATGGCGATAAATGAAATGTGAATCCCGTTTCGTGGCAGATGCAGTTTTATCCAATACTTACCAAGCAAACCAGCGAAGTGCCTATGGGATAAAAGTATTTGTGCTATGTGACTCTACGACCTTTTATGTTAGCAAATTGGAGATATATTGTGGAAAACAGCCTGAAGGACCTATCATACATTTACTAAACCAAGTGACGTAACTCGCCGTTTAAAATAGAAATCTGACCTGCGACAATTGGTATACCTACCAGCTATCCATTGACAAAGGAGCTACTTGCCCAAAAGGTAACACTGGTAGGAATGTTGAAGAAAAATAAGAGAGAGCTTCCAGTAGAGTTTCTGCCGGATAAGAAGAGACAAGCAGGATCTTCCAAATTTGGATTCCAAAAAGACATCACCATCGTGTCGTTTAGTCCAAAAAAGGGTAAAGCAGTAATCTTGCTGTCATCAATAGTAAGTTACCCATGCTCCATGACTGTTCAGCTGTGCTGCGTTCGGTCTTTTGTTAAATATACAAATAATTCGGTTTGTTCGGCTTATTAATAAGCAGGAAGTGGTGGAACTTGAAGTTGAGATTGGTGTTATTGCTTACAGCGTGTTAGTTGCAGTGGTTTGGAACTTTAAGGTCGAATTATAATTTAATTTTCGAATTGACAATTGTCAAATTGACTTTTATCGAATGCAATGACATTTCTATAAATATTGATTTTTCTGTGAATTTTTGATATTTTGGTCATTATCTTGTGCAACAGTATAGACTATTTAAGCTGCTTGAGAGATTTTTGAACTTGATTAAGCCAAATAAGTGCTTTTATTGCTGAATTGGGTGATCGTCGTTACTGTCGGGTGCAGCTACATACAGTGACGGTGTCGGTTGGAGCAGCTCTTGCGCTCGGACTTTTTTTTTAATAATTAATTTAGCACGTTGCTTATTGTTATTTCGACTTTTTAATTCAACTGCGTGAGGGCTATGTCTCTGCCGGTTGATCAGGAGGATAGGCCTACTCCTTGAACTTGCTCTGCTGCAGAGTTCGTGATTTGGTTGATAAAATTATGGATTATGTACCGGAGACAAGCGAGAGTATTAAAATGGATCAGCGTCGAGAGCTTAGAGGGATGGCAGATGAGATGTGGGAGGCTGTTTTTCAAATCAAAGGTGTTATGATATCCCTTCGTTTTGATATTAAGGAGCGGGACAACGAGATTTTGGGTCTGGTTGACAAAATTCGGGATTATGAAAAATCTGGGGCTGGAGAAAAGAGTTTCCTTGCAGCGCCTAGGTTATCAATGGCCGAAGTTGTTGCTCGTCCAAAATCAACAAAGCATGCGGTCAGGGTAATTGCTACAAATAGCAACGACAATGGCAAGGTTAAGGAAATTTTGAAGGGTGCTGTTGATCCAGTGAAGTCAAAGGTTGCTATTGCAGCTTTGAGAAACAACAAAGCTGGCCAGGTTATCGTCGAGGTGGAGAGTAAGCAGGATGCGGAGCGTTTGCGGTCTGCTGTTACCAAAGAAGCAGGGGGTCGCTTGAGTAGTTGCTACATTATGAAGAATAATCCACGTATATTGCTAAATAGAGTGGATAAGGAAATAACTAAGGAGCAACTTAGCTCTATTATTATTCATAATAATCCAGATATTATTAATGCTATAGGGGGAAATGATGAGTTTAGGAAGCAGGTAATAGAAAAATTTAGGTTTGGGGTTTAGAATGATCATTTTTCGAATGTGGTTTTGGAGGTATCGCGTGAAGCTAGAAGAATTATGTTGGGGAAGCGGATTAACTTGGCTTGGCAGAGTGTTTGGGCAAAGGATTACTTTGCTATTACACAATGTTATCAGTGTTATGCCTTTGGCCACAGGCAAACTGAATGTAAAAGGGCACAGATTTGCGGGATATGTTCCGGAAGTCACAGATTTTCTATTTGCAATAGTAGCGATGTCTGTTGTATTAATTGCGTTCGTGACAATAAAGTAAAGAAAGGCTCACCTAGTTGCACCAAGCATGATGCCAAGTCGAAGTTGTGCCCTACAATGTTGAAAATCAGGAATTCTATTATAAAAACAATCGATTATGGTTATTAGTTCAAACACTTACAGCACAGGGGGTAGGTCTTTAAAATTTTTACAGTTAAATTTGGGGAAAGGTAGGGCTGCTACTGGGAATTTGGTAAATTTATTTGTGTCTAAGAAGTTTGATATTGGTTTTGTTCAGGAACCGAACACTAGGGGGACGAAAATTTTGAGGTTTTCGGTTAATTTCAGTATATTTTATAAACAGGTAGAACGTCCAAGGTGTGGTATTGTTGTTGCTAATCAGGGTATTCAGGGTGTTTTATTAAATCAATTTTCGTGCGATCTAATTACTGTGGCTGAGTTAAATTTCTTTTCTTATAGTTTTATTGCGGTTTCTGTTTATTTTCCACCTGGTAGTTCAAGAAATGATTTTAATGATTTGGTTATGTTAGGTAAATTTGAAAATATTTTACGTGATTTATCTGGGTTGGGTCGTGATATAATTATAGCGGGAGATTTTAATGCTAAATCGCCGTTATGGGGTAGCCCGATTGAAGATGCTAGGGGGGTTCCTTTAGCGGAAATTTTTGAGTTTCTAAATTTTATTGTACTAAATAAAGATAGTGGGCCAACATTTATTGGACATAGGGGTACTAGTTTTATTGATATCACTTTGGCAAATTTTGGTTTATATAGTAAAATTACAAATTGGCGGGTTGAATTTGAGGAAACTAACAGAACATCAGTTAATTACGTGGGAAATAATTTCTGGAAGAGCTAGTGATTTGGTTGATACAGATCTTCGTTTTTGTAGTAAAAAAGCAGATTGGGATAAATTTGATTATAAATTACGGGAATTTTGTTGGGAAAAGGGATTGTTTGGTTCAGGTTGTGAGTCACGCGAAGATTTGGAAATTAAGGCTTCATTATTTAATGATGCAATTGTTTAGGCTTGCAGTTTTTCTATGCCTAGAGGAAAGTTTTTTCAAAATAGTGTACCCTGGTGGACTCCTGAGCTTACCACCAAGCGAGCGGAGGTACGTAGAATGCGTAGACGCTATCAACGTGCTACGGGTGATTATAGGGTTTTGTTGGAAGCTGAGTATAGGGAGGGTTTTCGTGATTATAAGATTTTATTGGAGGATACGCGTAGTTCGAAGTGGCGAAATTTTTGTTCTCAAAATTCAGAAAAAGATCCCTGGGGAACTGCGTATAGGGTTATTCGAGGGAAACGCGATAAGTTAAATTTTTCATGTGTTCGTAAGAGGGATGGGGGTTTTACTAATGGCTTACAGGAGACAGCGGAACATTTAATTTACTTTTTTCCGAATTATGTGGCTGATGATGAAAATGCTGTTCAGAGGGCTATTAGGAGGGCTGCTGCGCAGGATGATTGTGGTGATGCTAGGGATGTTCGTGATAGGGATATAGCGCCTACTGAAATTTCTGCTGCTATTAAACGTATGAACCCGAATAAGGCGCCGGGTTATGATGGTATTACGTCGGATGTGGCGGGGCGGGCGTTCGAAATTTTTCCAAATTTGTTTACCAGTATATTTAATGACTGTTTACGACTTGGGGTTTTTCCGCGTTGTTGGAAAATTCAAAATATTAAATTTATTCCTAAACCGCGTAAACCTGATCCTACGGATCCGTCTAGTTTTCGGCCTATTAGTTTGCTTTCGATTATTGGTAAAATTTTAGATGGAATTGTTTCAACAAGGATAGAGTTTGTAATTAAGCAAAGCGGAGGTTTTCATATTCGACAGTATGGTTTCAGAACTGGTAAATCGACTTTAGATGCTATTGAGTATGTTACGTCAGTTATTCGAAATGCTAGGGGTAATGGGGAGTACTGCGCGTTAATTGCTTTGGATATTTCTGGTGCTTTTGATAATGCGCGGTGGCCCAACATTATTTGGGAGTTGATTAGAAGAGATTGTCCGGGAAATCTTGTGGGTTTAGTCAAACATTACTTTTCGGATAGGGAGGCGCGGGTTCAGCTACCTGGTGGTATTGTTAGACGTGTTATTCAGAAGAGTTGCCCTTAAGGATTTTGCTTTGAGCCTGTTTATTGGAAGGTTGTATATGAAAGCATTTTTAGGGTCAGGCTTCCGGTTGGATGTGAAATTGTGGGGTTTGCTGACGATACGGTTCTTATTATCAGGGCAGGGTAATATAAAACTTTGAAGTCAAATGGGAATTTAGCATTGGAAAAACTTAATTCTTGGGCGTTCGGGGCTAAATTAACATTTAATGCTGGTAAAACGGAAGCTCTCTTCTATGGTAAAAAGCCTGGGCAGCAGCGACCAACTTTTTTACTTAATGGGAATCGTGTTTATTGTAAGGACCATATTCGGTATTTGGGGGTCGAAATTGACGATAGATTGTTGTGGAAGGCGCATATTAAAGCTTGTAGTGACAAAGGTAAAGAAATTGCTCATAAAATTGGGGCTGCGGTGCGCCTTACCTGGGGTTTTCGGGGTAAGGCTTTGAGGCTTGTGTTTGAAGGGGCTGTTTTACCAGCTATGTTGTATGCGGCGGCGGTTTGGGCTGAGGGGTGTAAAGTTAGGGAGACTCGTAAATTATTGAGTGCTCAGAGGGTGTTGGTTGTAAAAGGGGCTGCAGCGTACCGTACTGTTTCTACCGAGGCGGCCTTAGTTTTGAGTTATATCATGCCTGTCGATTATTTGTTGCAGGAATCCATGGGTAGGTAGGAGGCTTTTGTTTACAGGACGGGGTGAACATTTGAGGGAAGCTCTGGACCTAGGGTTTAATGAAATTGAAGGTGTTGTGAATTTGGGTTATGTTCATCCAGCTGATCGTGTCGGTATTCCATTTTCTGTTGACTGTGAGGATGTTAATTTTCAAAGGGTTTGTTGCTATTCTGATGGGGCGCGGTCCGACGATGGGAAAGCTGGTGCGGCCTTTGTTATCTTTCGTGATGGTTTTGAAATTTATAAGGGGATGTCGCGGTTAGCGGACTGGAGTTCCGTATTTCAGTGTGAGATGGTTGCTATTAGGGATTGACAGTTGTTCGTCTCTGCAGGCTCTGGCGAATATAAGACAACCGACGGAACTCCAGGTGGAGGAATGGGGGTTTGCGCGTGAAGCCTGCTCCCGTCTTGGTGCTTCCTTTTACTGGATTAAGGCTCATGCGGGGAATGTTGGGAATGATAGGGCTGATGAACTTGCTAAAAAGGCTGCTCTTGAAGAAGGTGGGACACTGGGGTACACTCTTTTACCTAGGGGTTTTGTTAAATCACGTATTAGATGCAAGTTATTTGAAAAGTGGGAGCAACGATGGGTTACTGCGAATACGGATGGTCATGTGCGGCATTTTATTCCTACTCTGAAAATTCGTAGTAGTTTGAACGTTACTTTGGATCATCACACAGTTCAGCTTCTTACGGGACATGGGAACTTCCGATCGTACCTTGTACGGATCCGGAAGATCCCGGAAGCTGAGGTTAACTGTGTCTGTGGGGTGCCAGAGGATGCCGCGCATGTACTTTTTGACTAGTTTGGAAATGGATAACCGTATGAGGGCTGAAAGATTCTTAATTATTGCGGGTTTACGTTGGCCTAGGAATTTTGAGGAAGTTGAATTTTTGGCTGGGGATGAAAATTGGTAGAAAACCCTTACGGATTTTGCTGGGAGGGTCATTCATTTACGGGTAGAGCGGGGTTAGGGCATGTGCTGTTAGTGTGTTTTGATGCTAAATTTAAATTTTAATTTAAAATTATTTTATGTGTTATTTGATTATTTATGTCTAATATTTAATTTATGTTTTTTATGGCTGTTGTTATTAGTATCTGTTTATTTTATGTCTTATATTCTTTCATGTTAATATTCTTAGTTAGTTCAGGGTTTATTGTTGTTAGTTTTATTTCATGTTTAATATTTTTAGTTAGTTCAGGGTTTGTATTGTTGTTTGTTTTACAAATGTTTAGTATTTTTAGATTTGTAATTTCGGGTTTGTAATGTTAGTTAGTTTAGTTTATTTTTTGTGTTTGTGAGTGTAGTACCATTTAGGTGGAGCACTCTAAGTTTTTGATTCTTGTTTGTATTTATCAATAAATAGTATGTCATCAATGCCGACGATATCGGGTAAACAAGCGATCTGTTATCGGGCTTTTAAAATATAATTAAAAGTACGAACTATAGACTGGCTGTACATAAGATATTATGTGTGATCATGATGGCGCACGGGCGCTGAGAGGTATGCGCAGGAGCTCGGTTACGGATGGTAGTCAATTAAGGACGGAGCGGTCATCACCTAGGGAGAGTGTTTTCGATACGTTTAGCACAGAGGATGAAGGGATACTACGGGACACCGTAGTAAAAATACTCAAGGTAGAAATGAAAGTGAGGTTGAGGGTTATTTAAACGAAGAGAAGGATTTCTATGAGTCACCAGAAGCGTTGCTTTGCGCGAAGGTTCGTGGTTTGATCAATGTGGTAATTACGAAAATTCCGGTCAAAAGCGACCGCATTAAGTCAGATCAGTGACGAGAAGTGTGTCGGGCTGTTGACCATTTACGGGAAGTAGCTGTACAGATGACTGGAGTTATGTTGGGCCTGCGGTATGACATTAAACAGCGGGATAATAAGATAGCGGATCTTAATATTAAAGTTAACGAACTTCAAAAATCTAGGAATTCGAATCATTGCACTCAAGGTACAGCACCAACGAATTTGACCATGGCGGAAATTATTTCGCGACCCAAGGCTACTAAGCATGCAATTAGGGTTACAGCTATAGAAACTAGCGCCAATGGGAAAATTAGAGAGATTCTTAAGCAAAATGTTGATCCAGTTAAAACAAAAGTAACTATATCTGCAATTAAAAATACTAAGGCGGGTCCTGTTATTGTGGATTTGGAAAGCAAAAAGGATGCAGTTAAGCTAAGGTCGGCTATTAATAAAGAAGTTGGAGGGCGTTTGTGCAGCAGCGAGATTAGGAAAAATTATCCGCGGATTTTGCTTCCAAAAGAGAGAAATATAGATTCGGGGCCAAGCGTGATGGTTTTTCTAGGGTTATTTTAGAAGTTTCGCCGGCGGCCAGAAAATTATTATTAGGGAGAAGATCGACCTGGTATGGCAGAGCGTTTGGGCCAGAGATTTCCTGTCAGTCACGCAATGCTTCCAATGTTATGCGTATGGTCATAACCAATCAGTTTGCAAGAATGAGCAAATATGTGGTAAATGTCCTGGGAAGCATAGATACGCTGATTGTAAAAGTAGTAATATCTGTTGTGTTGTGTGTTTAAGAGGTAATGAAGGGAAGCAGGGCCCTCCGTGTAGTTCTAGTCACGATGCTAAGTCTAAGTTATGTCCTACTGTGCTCAAAATTAGGAATTCGATTATTAAATCAGTAGATTATGGTACTTAGTACACGCACTTACAGCAAAGGGGGTAAATCATTAAAGTTTTTACAGTTAAATTTGGGTAAAGGTGGGGTTGCAACTGGAAATTTAGTAGAATTATTTGTTTCTAAGAAATATGATATCGGTTTTATACAGGAACCGAACACTAGGGGAAAGAAAATTATGGGGTTTTCGATTAATTTTAATATTATTAACAAACAGGCAGACCGTCCAAGGTGTGGTATTGTTTGTGCTAATCCAGGTATTCAAGCTGTTTTATTAAATCAATATTCCTGTGAACTTATCACTGTGGCTGAATTAAATTTCTTTTCAAATAGTTTTCTTGCGGTTTCGGTTTATTTTCCACCTGATAGTTCCAGGAACGATTATGATGATTCGGGTATGTTAGGTAAATTCGAGAATGTTTTGCATGATATTACTGGTTTGGGTCGTGATATTATTATACCTGGTGATTTTAATACTAAATCGCCGTTATGGGGTAGTCAGATTGAAGATGCTAGAGGGGTTCGTTTAGCGGAAATTTTTGAATTTTATAATTTAATTGTTCTACCAAAGATAGTGGGTCAACATTTATTGGATACAGGGGTTCCAGTTTTATTGATATTACTTTAACAAATTTTGGTTCATACAGTAAAATTAATAATTGGCGTGTTGAATTTGAAGAAACATTAACGGAACACCAGTTAATTTCGTGGGAATTTATTTAAGTAAGGGATAGTGATTTGATTGATAATGATCTTAGATTTTGTAGTAAAAAAGCAGACTGGGATAAATTTGATTATAAATTACCGGAATTTTGTTGGGAAAAGGGTTTGATTGGTTCTGGTTGTGAGTCATGCGTAGATTTAGAAATCGGGGCTTCGTTATTTAATGATGATATTATCGAGGCTTGCAGATGTTCTATGCCTAGACGTAAGTCTTTTCAAAATAGTGTACCCTGGTGGACCCCTGAGCTTACCTCCAAGCGGGCGGAGGTACGTAGGATGCGTAGACGTTATCAACGTGCTTCGGGAGATTATAGGGATATGTTAGAAGCTGCGTATAGGAAGGGTTTTCGTGAATATAATATTTTATTGGAGGATATACGTAGTGCGAAGTGGCGAAATTTTTGTTCTCAAAATTCTGAAAAAGATCCCTGGGGCACTGCGTATAGGGTTATTCGAGGGAAACGCGACAAATTAAATTTTTCATGTGTTCGTAAGAAAGATGGGGGTTTCACTAATGGTTTACAGGAAACTGCGGAACATTTGTTAATTAATTTTTTTCCAAATGATGAGGCTGATGATGATAATGCTGTTCAGAGGTCTATTAGAAGGGCTGCTGCTCAAGTTGGTTATGGTGACGCTGGAGATGTTCGCGATTGTGATATAGCGCCTACGGAAATTTACGCGGCTATCAAACGTATGAACCCGAATAAGGCGCCGGGTCATGATGGGATTACGTCGGATGTGGCGGGACGGGCGTTCGAAATTTTTCCGTGTTTATTTACCAGTATTTTTAATGATTGTTTAAGACTTAGGGTTTTTCCGCGTTGTTGGAAAATTCAAAATGTAAAATTTATTCCTAAGCCCCGTAAACCGGTTCCGACGGATCCGTCTAGCTTTTGGCCGATTAGTTTGCTTCCGATTATTGGTAAAATTTTAGATAGGATTGTTGCTACTAGGATTGAGTTTGTAATTAAGCAAAGCGGAGGTTTTCATATTCGACAGTATGGTTTCAGACCTGGTGAATCGACTTTAGATGCTATTGAGTATGTTACGTCAGTTATTCGAAATGCTAGGGGTAATGGGGAGTACTGCGCGTTAATTGCTTTGGATATTTCTGGTGCGTTTGATAATGCATGGTGGCCCAATATTATTTGGGAGTTAATTAGAAGAGATTGTCCGGGAAATCTTTTGGGATTAGTCAAACATTACTTTTCGGATAGGGAGGCGCGGGTTCAGCTACCTGGTGGTATTGTTAAACGTGTTATTCAGAAGGGTTGCCCTCGGGGATCTTGCTCTGGGCCTGTTTATTGGAAGGTTGTATATAAAGCATTTTTAGGGTCAGGCTTCCGGTTGGATGTGAAATTGTGGGGTTTGCTGATGATCCGGTTCTTATTATCAGGGCAGGGCAATATAAAACTTTGAAGTCAAATGAGAATTTAGCTTTGGAGAAACTTAATTCTTGGGCGTTTAGGGCTAAATTAACATTTAATGCTGGTAAAACGGAAGCTCTCTTCTATGGTAAAAAGCCTGGACAGCAGCGACCAACTTTTTTACTCAATGAGAAACGTGTTTATTGTAAGGACCATATTCGGTATTTGGGGGTCGAAATTTACGATACATTGTCGTGGAAGGCGCATATTAAAGCTTCTAGCGACAAAGGTAAAAAAATTGCTCACAAAATTGGGGTTGCGGCGCGACTTACCTGGGTTTTTCGGGGTAGGGCTTTGAGGCTTGTGTTTGAAGGGGCTGTTTTACCAGCTATGTTGTATGCGGCGGCGGTTTAGGCTGAGGGGTGTAAAATTAGGGAGACTCGTAAATTATTGAGTGCTCAGAGGGTGCTGGTTGTGAAAGCGGCTGCAGCGTACCGTACTGTTTCAACCGAGGCGGCCTTAGTTTTGAGTCATATCATGCCGGTCGATTATTTGTTGCAGGAATCCATGAGTAGGAGGCTTTTGTTTACAGGACGGGGTGAACATTTGAGGGAAGCTCTGGACCTAGGGTTTAATGAAATTGAAGGTGTTGTGGATTTGGGTTATGTTCATCCAGCTGATCGTGTGGGTATTCCATTTTCTGTTGACTGTGAGGATGTTAGTTTTCAAGGGGTTTGTTGCTATACTGTTGGGTCGCGGTCCGACGACGGGAAAGCGGGTGCGGCCTTCGTTATCTTTCGTGATGGTTTTGAAATTTATAAGGGGATGTCGCGGTTAGCGGATTGGAGTTCCGTATTTCAGTGTGAAATGGTTGCTATTAGGGATTGCCTGCGGTATATTTTGCAAAATGGGGATTTATTTCAGGGCTGTTCAATACTTTCTGACAGTCGATCGTTTCTGCAGGCTCTGGCGAATATGAGACAGCCGACGGAACTCCAGGTGGAGGTATGGGGGTGCAGTGATTGCATTCAATCCAATGTTCGCCAGATTTAGAGTTTCCATATGTGTCAGCGCAGACACGACAAGGTACTTTTCTTCGAGATCCGTATTTTCCACCGATGGTTTGGGTTACTTGAGTGTCATGTGGTTAGGTGTCTTCCGCTTAATCAATTTCGGATTTTTGGTTTTTCTTTGATTCATCATTTCTGCCGGTAATTTATTTTTTTGCAGTTTTCATTTTCGTTATTATTATTTTTCAGTTCTTCCTTGACAGGCGTAGAAGTTAGTATTTCTGACTTTTGAGTTTTCGCTTTCTTATTGTTTTTTTTGGTACCCGTTTTGGCAAAGGTATTATTGCATAACTTGTCGTGAAAGAACATTCTGCTATATCGTTATTAGTTTTGTCAGTGCAAGTGTTAGTATTTTCAGCTAGGTTGGTGCTAGATGGGAGCGGGGAAGTTGAACGACTGCGATCTGTGTGACGTACAGTTTTCTTGTTGATATTTATGGAACCTGATGGAACGGATGAAGTTGGAGGAGTCCGATAGTCCGCATAACGTTGGATGCATTGTCAGTGGAACACAATGGCATAGGTGAAGTTTGAGGAGTGCGATGATCCGCAACGGGACTATGGATAATGGAATATTTTCATTCATCTGGACATGTTCCTTATCAGTAACTTGAGATGGAGCAAAATCAATGTCGTTAAATACGTCGATATCTCCATCTGATATGCCGGTCTTTTTGAAACCATTAATTGCGTTTTGGGGGAAAGCGCTTTGTAAATACGCTGACCCAAATATTTCGCCTAATTCGTATAAGGTGATGTGTTGTGCTGGGTGTTGCTTCTGCTATTTGTCTACTACTCTTTCAAAGTATTTTCGGAATGGTCCATATACTGCGACATCCAGTGGCTGCAGTTTGTGTGTGCAGTGCGGAGGTACAGAGAGGATAACGACATTATTTTAAGAAACGTACTCCAACACATTTAAAGGTCGGTGGGAAACGTGATTACCCAGAATAAGTAGACACTTTTGTTCTGCTGTGGGTCTTACGGATTTTACAATAAACTTCATCCACTCCAAGAAAATTTCGCCATTTACCCAACCATTATCGCTCACAAAATTAATGGTTCCAGGAGGTGTTCCATTTAAATATCTTGAGTTTCTTTTCTTTCTAGGAAAGATTAGTGCGGGAGGAATAAATTTTCCTGAGGCAGAGCAGCAACATAATGCCGTTACTAGTTGCCCCCTTTCAGCCGATGAGATAGTGCCCACTTGTTTTTCCCCCTTTGATGAAATTACTTTTGGTGGCTTTTTCGCAGACGTTTGTATACCCGTCTCGTCGACATTATAGATATTATCCAACTCAATATTATGCTTTTGACGGACCGTTTTCAAATTGTCAAAAAACAATTGCACTTGTGGTTTGTTGAAACCGCATGTGCGAGAAATACTTGTGGGTTCAAGACTTAGCTCAGGATGCCTTCGCATAAAGTTACAATACCATTGTTCCCCAGCCCTCCCATTTTGAAAATTATGACGAAGATTATTTTGCTTGGCAAACTCAAAAGCTAAAGTGCATAAATCTTGTTTTGTAAAGCCATAAAAATGAGCATCCATTTCTTGTATGTGTTATACAAGTTGTTTCTCCATATCTTCAGGGAATACAGGTTTAAAACGCCCAAGTTCTTTTTTAGAAGATTGTTTTATTACGTTTCCGCAAAGTAGGATATGGAATTCCGAATTCCATGGCGGCCCCTTGAATTTATATATTTTTTTCGTTTATTGTATTCAGTGCACGGGCCATTGTCTCTTCTGTCCATCCTTGCGCTCGGTCAGTCTTGCGTTTGTACTTAAACACCATCTTTCGAAAACAAAATTAATGAGACACATAATACCAAGGTACAACCTATACAGGGCAAAGGGAACCGGGCAGGTAGAATCGATTCCTTTTGCCCGGTTATTATTGCCCGAAATGTATGCAAAACATCTGATTCGATTTATTAATGGATGAATACACATATACCGCAAAACTGTTTTTAGATTAGAAACGGCGTAAAACACTCTTTCAATAGAACCAGTCCGTATATGACACATATTTTTTGTTTAGAAATGATTGCAGTTTTCGTGAGCTACAGTGAATCATTCAACACGTATATATTTTCTATTTTGGTCGCAAAATATAATAAAGTAACTTACCTTAACGTCTCTTACAACAAACACTGCAGAACTATGGTGGCTATCGGAACTGAATGAGAAAAATTGAATGGCAAATACAAATTAAAAAATAATCGACTGGTTACTCTTGCCCACATGGTTCTTCATGCCCGAGTCTCCCCTATCTGTTTATTTCATGTCTTATATTCTTATATTTTTAGTTTAGTTATTCAGGGTTTGTATTTGTTGTTCGTTTTACTGCATGTTTAATATTCTTAGTTTAGTTATTCAAGGTTTGTATTGTTGTTAATTTT
>JABXWE010006532.1:0-24886 GCA_014611495.1 Limonius californicus | reverse complement strand
GTTTGGCGTCTCGTAACGTGTCCGTAAGCCGGAGGAGGTAGGGTGTTACCTCTGGGATGAACGTGTCGGACTGAATGATCGCCCGTTGGTCCCGGGTGACGTCGTCCGTGGTTCGGAGTTCTCTTCCGAAGGTTAAGTAGGCTGCTGTGCATCCCGTGGTTTGGCACTTTGCCGTGTTCATGGCAAACCTTATAGCCGGGAGTTTGTTGGTCCAGTCGGTGTGTGTGTCTTGCACCAGGATGGCTAGCTGCGGTTTGAGGTCCCTGTTTTTCCTTTCTACTGGATTGGCTTGTGGGTGGTAGAAAGGGGTTAAGGCCTGTTTGATGTCGAGGCAGTGCGTCACGTGCTGCATGATGCTGCTGACAAATTGCGTTCCGTTGTCGCTGCTGATTCTACGGGGCGTACCGTAGCGTAAGAAGACCTCGGCGATCAAGGTGCGGGCGCAGGTTTCGGCGTCGGCTTGGACTAGGGCAAAGAGCTCGATCCATCTTGAAGCGGTGTCCTCGATGATGAATACCCATTTCTCTTTCCCTGGGGCTTCTGGCAATGGTCCAAATAGGTCGATGGACAGGTGCTCAAAGCGTTGTGCTGGGACCGGGGTTTGGAGTAAACCCGCCGGTTTGAGGTTGGTGGCTTTGTACCTTTGGCACTCGACGCAGTTTTTCACGTAGTCGGTGATGTACTTTTTCATGCCAGTCCAGAAGTAACCGGTGGATATACGGTGGTACGTGCGTTCACCTCTGTAGTGTCCGGCCGTTGGGGCGTCGTGGTACTCTGCGAGGACGAGGCTTCGTTCTTGTTCGGGTACCACTAGTTGTGCGTCCTCGGAGTCGGAGTCCGTGGAGTAGCGGTATAGAAGGCCCTGAGACATGATGTACCCCCTGCTGGTCCAGCGGGCGTAGTCAACGGGTTCTGGGTCCTTTGCTTCAAAACAGGTAATTATCTTGTTTACCTCGGGGTCTTGCGTTTGGGCGAGACGGATGTCCTCAGGGGAACGCCTGGGGATGTCTATGGTGATTGTGCAGATGGCACAGGTCGGCTCTAGATGTGGCGGACAGGATGGCCTGGATAAGGTGTCAGCCACTACATTGGTCTTCCCAGGAGTGTAGACGATGTCCAGGTTGTATGGCTGGAGAGCCAGGGCCCAGCGGGCAAGACGGCCAGAAGGAGTCTTCAGGCTCATCAACCAACGGAGGGGCTGGTGGTCGGTGGCCACTGTGATTGGGCTACCTTCGATGTAGCCTCGGAACTTGGATAGACCCCATATGACGGCTAACGCTTCCCTCTCGGTGGTGGAATAGTTTCTTTCTGCTGGAGTCAGCAGACGGCTGGCGTACTCAACGGGGCGTTCGTCGGGTCCGGTTCCTTGGGTGAGGACGGCTCCAAGAGCGTATCCACTTGCGTCCGTTCGGAGGACGAATGAAAGAGCGGTATCGGCCTGGCGTAGTATAGGGGGTGATACCAGGAGAGCCTTGAGGGTCTGGAAGGCCTCGTTTTGGCTTGGACCCCATATCCAGGTGGCGGTCTTCTTCGTAAGACTCGTGAGTGGTGCGGCTACCTTGGCGAAGTCGGGTACGAATCGACGGTACCACGAGCAGGTCTGAAGAAAGGATCTCAGAGCCTTCTCGTTCTTGGGCGGGGTGAGCTGCACGATAGCGCGTGGTACAGGCGAACCGACACTTGGCTCGCTTGGCGTGGAGCTTGAACTGGTCCAACCGGGTCAGGACTCGATCGAGGTCCCGAAGGTGGTTTTCTGGGCTCGCTGAGAGGACAATGATGTCGTCTAGGTAGGCCAGGACTGTGGTGTTGCCTAGTCCAGCTCGGAACCGATCAATGGTTCTTTGGAATGTGGCCGGCGCGTTGCGTAATCCAAACGGCATCCGGTTGAAGCGGAAGAGACCAAATGGGGTGACGAAGGCGGTCTTGTCCTTGTCCTCGGGCCTCATCGGAATCTGCCAGTACCCGCACTGGAGGTCGAGGGTGCTGATGACGGCGGCTCGGGCTGTGTGTAACAGGTCGTCCATCCTGGGCAGTGGGTAGTGGTCGCTTTTGGTAATTTTATTCAGGCGTCTGTAGTCAATGCAGACCCTGATGGAAGCATCGGGCTTCGGGACGAGGACAACTGGTGCGGCCCATGCAGACTCGCATTCTTCTATCACCTTTTGCGCAAGCATTCGATCGATCTCGTCCCTGAGCACTGCCTGCTTGGTGGGAGCTAACCGATATGGTGGTGAAGCTATGGGAGCGTGGTCCTCGATGTCGATTCGATGTTCGCTGTAGGGAGTGGGTTCTCCCCCTAGTCGGAAGGTATCTTCGTGGGCTGCCAGGAGGTCTTCCAGACGGTCCCGTTCAGCTTGGTTTAAGGGGCCACCCTCATCTTCCCTGAGGGTTAGCGGAACTGCTTCCACCATGGAAACGCTGACTCGGCGGATCTTCCTTCTTGGTGAATGGGGAAACAGGAACGTGACTGGCAGCGGTGGCGCGCTGTCCAGTGGGGTGTAGAGCTCGGAGTGGGGATTGGCGAAGCACTCGTATGGGTTCTCATCCGGGGTTGTAATGGATGTGGGGCCCGTGGACTCGATGGCTCTAGGGGCTCTCTGCGTTCGGGGAGCTGGCGTTTCAGGTCCAAAGAGACGTTGCAACCGCAGGGTTGTTGCTCTAGGATCGCCTCGGGCTAGATCCTGGCTTGGCTGGGTTGGCCGGGGCGGTTGTACCTTGATTGAGGCCAACTGGTAACGGCTTGCAAAGGTTTCCAGGGGTTCTGGACGGAACGTGTATGGTACGTCTTCTTCAGCGGCGAAGCACCAGGTGGAGGTGGCCAGGTTAAGGATGAGGCCAGCCGTTTGTATGAAGTCGATCCCTAGGAGCGTACGGTTCTGGGCTCCGGGGATGACTAGGAAGTCGGTTGGGATGGTTCTTCCTTCGAGGGTCACCGCAGCTGTGGTAGCGAGGACTTGCTGTGGTCGTTCGAATCCATCGGCCAAGACTAGGTTCACATAATGGCTGGTGAACTGATGTCCCATCTTGATTAGCTGGTTGCAGAGTACAGGGCCGGCTATACTTTGTTTAGCCCCTGTATCCACGTAGGCGCCTCCGGTGGCGCTACCCACGGAAATGGTGATGATTGGGCGTGATATCTGATCTCTGATGGTGGGCTTGGCGTCAGCCAGGAAAAGTCCCACATCATTGGTGCTCTTCTGGCACTTGGGGCAGTTGCTGCGAATGAACCCAGGTTCTCCGCATCCAAAACAGGTTAGCTTCGGAGTTGTGTGAGTGGTCGAAGGCTGGGGTACTTCACGAGGTTGTTCCCGTTCTTTGCGCTTTCGACACTCTTCGGTTATGTGCCCTTGGATTTTGCAGTACCCACAACGGGGTTTCTTCGGTTTTCTTTCCACTTCGGCTTCCGTGACGCGTTGTTGTGGGTGGCGCGTCAGCGGTTGCGTAGGTTGTGGGAGGCGTGGCTGAGTGTGTTCCAGTTTGCGGGTCTCTTCTAATAGTTCCTGGAAGGTGGTGACCTTGGATCTGGGTATCACCTTCTTGATGCTGGAAGCTAAGAGTCCGTAGACCATATCTATCTGGAATACCTCTGTTGGCCTTGAGGGTAGCGGGATTTTCGCTATGAGGGCTCGTTTCTCTGCGATGAACAAATCCGTGCTTCGGGTGTCGGTTTGTTCACTTGAGAAAATTTCTCTCAACACTTGGTGCACTGGTCGGTCTGGTCCGTATGTTGATTTGAGGAGTTCGACTGATTCTGCCCAGGTTGCGGTGGTGTCTTTCACGCCATACCACCAGGTTAGAGCAGGTCCCTCTAGGAGCATTGTGAGGCCTTTCAATGCATTGGCATCGCTGATTGCCTCGCAGTCTTTGTATACCTCGATAGCTTCTAAGAATGCGTGGACATCTGAGGATCCATTGAACCGTGTTGTACACTTGGAGAACGATCCTGGAGTGGGTTGACTGTGTGAAACTCGGCCGACAGATTCTAGTAGTAACTGGAGCTGCTCCATGCTGAGTTGGACTGGGGCTCCTTGTGTGTTAGCCATCTCTCTCTGTTTTCTCGTCTCGGATCTCGTCACTCTGCGGTCTTCTCTTGGTTTGTCCGTGATTCGGCTACTAAGTTGGGCGCCACTTGTGGTAGCCAGGCTTTCAAACGGGTGATTTAATTGAAAGCAGTAGGCTGAGAACACTTTGAAAATTGTGAGCTATGATAAACCAGCGTAAGCTGAATAAATCGAACTCGATAAAAATTGTAATAGATGATTTATTAAAATCAAACTATAGGTTCACAGAACACAAACAAAATAGAACAGTAATAATAACACAAATATAACGTTGAAAGAACGATGGAAAAATAAGCGGTGCGTTTCGAGTAAGTTCTCAACGAGGAGAAGCGAACTACAGTGAGCGATTGCTTGCCTTCAGAGCGGGCCGGCTTCTGCTTTTAAGCGCGAAAGACATTATCTTGTGTAGGGATATTTGCGGACAGCGCGCTCTCTAGTTGGTGTGCGGTAGATGGGTAGTTGAGAGTTCAGGTGCGGGCCTGGACTATAGTGGTGTGGGGCGTAGCTAAGGTGACGCGTTACAATTTCTATTAATTAAAAATATTTGTAAACTTTCTACGCGCATATTTAAAACATATATTTTGATAAAATCCCAGAGGTATTTCTATTGATTTTTAATTTGCCTTAAATTAATGATTTTTTCTTTTTTGTTTTGCCGATCATCTATACTTGCTATAATAGCTTTATCAGATCTACAGGGCAGATATTTTCTTTTTATACTACAGAATGTATACCAACATAAAATATATCTAAATACTTGAGCAAATTTGTAATTATTTATAAATCCATACTAATCTTTTTAGGAGGAATATTAATACCACACATGGTTTTAATATTAAATTTCTTCAACATAATTTTATTATAACTATTGAAAGTAGCTGTAATGATTTATTAACAAGGATTAAATGACAAACAATATACAGATATCGTATAAAAAATATATAAGTGGGTATTTCAATTTCAAGTATGTTAAAGGCGGTTTGTGTCTAACGAAGCCATTTCTTCCGGCTTAGACCGCGTCGTCGTAGAAGTGATTGAAGTTGACATTTCGCTAACCGTTGCAGGTAGCATTATCAAAGCGTAATGACTTCAAGTATGTTGTTTAATACACCATATTTATCACTGCACGTGCCACATAGAAGTTTAACAAGAAGAGCCAGAAAGTTGGGTTGGTAGATAAAGTTTGCTATACATAAGAACCGTATCTCGAAGATAACCAATTGTCTGCATCGCCGGATACGAATTAATTTAAAATCTTATCATAACTAGGAATTTAAATAAATCATTTAGTAATTAATATTGGTAAAATTCCCTCGACGAGCAATTGACCTCCAGTCCTCCTTTTTTTGGTAGCACCTGTTTCGCAAATTCTACTCTTCTTCTACTCCAAACGTGCTGGATTCGAAATTAAGGTAGATACGATTTTTTAAATTTTCGAAATTAACACCTGCCTGCTCAAAAACCCACAATCCATTTGATATAAACGTGTAATTATCTAACAGTCCTTAATCTTTAAATCATCGTAGGCGCAATGAAAATCTTGATTAAATTGTGTGAAGTGACAGACGCCTAAAAGCTCTACAACCTATTTTTTAAACGTTTTCGTTTCTTGGGCTTTCTAAGATTATTCAAAAACCGAAGATTCAGTTACATTATTAAATTATAATTACTTAAAAATATAGAATGAATTATTTGTGAAATTTTCTGATATTTCTAATTAATTTGAGAAACGTGAAATATCACGCCTGTAAACAAAACTAACAAACAAGATTCTGTACAACAAGCAATATATGAATTTAAAATTTAACTTATGTAATTTATATAAATTATAAGTAGGTACATTCAGGTTTTATGTTAACATTTTTGTTCACTTAATTTTATTATCTTATATTTGGTGCCAATACTTTGTCCATTAACAATATCACGTTCCCTATTGAAATATTAAAAGTAATGTTTGTCTGAAATTTGTAGCCGAAACTTCATAGCAAATATTGTATTCTGTATGGTAAACTTTCCGCTTGGTATTTCTCTTATAGTGTTACATAAAATACTGTAATTCACGTACCTACTTCTAGATACTTTCGTTGGTGTGAATTATTTATGTAATATTATTATTTATTCCGAAAAAAAAACAAATTAAAATATGTGCAAGAAATTTTTATTCATCTATTACAAGTTACTATTACTGACATTGGTTAATGTTTAATTCATAACTTTTTATTTGAGGCAAAATATTAGCGCAATAAAAAATCGATAATAACAATTACAATGCAATTCAGATATCAGCAATCCAATTTGGACATGTAAAATGTATTTTAGATATAACTAATGCACACCAGGTATGTGAAATGTTTTCTGCATATAAATAATTCATTTCATATATTTTTAAATAAAAGTCCCATATGTGTAAGTCGTTTTAGTACTGCTTTGATTTGATTTAATAGAAAGTAAAATGGTTTGTCATATTCATTAGCTGTGATGTACTACTACTACTATTGTAAAAAAGGCACTCTTACAAATTTCTAAACATGTTCCAAAAATTCTATCTAAACAACAGTTTAGAGAATTTTTATTAAATCTTCTGATATGATTGAGCCTAGAGGAACCTATGAAACCCTTTTTTGGTTTTATTTAGAATACGCCTCCAAAGTGGAGTGATAAATTTGTAAATATTAAGTCTAGTGCCTTGTTGTTTATGAAATCTCAGATGTGTATTCAAATGCAAGAAAACTCATTTTCATTTCAACCGCTCTTAGGTACATTTTCTTTGCGTCAGTAGGTACTTTTATTTATTTGAGGAAGTTTAATGTGACAAAAATATAAAGTTAAGAAGTCTGGGTGTATTTTTATCTAAACGGGGAATTGGGTATGTTATCAAGGGAATTATTTTGAAAATAACTTTTAAAATAAAATTCGTATCCTCAAGTTTTTATGTGTCATTATTTTGATCTTAAAGGACTTTTAAACATTGACAAAAATATACGTTTAACATATGTAAAAACATTTTTGTTTCCGAAATTGATTTGAATGGTTGGTGCAAGGAAAATGTGTTCTCTGGTTGGCTAAACAGAAGGTGGATGATATTGGTGGAAGTTTAAGAAAATAGGAAAGTAATGACAGTAGAAGCATCAGATGGCTCTCGTCTGTTTTAGTATGGTTATTATCAAACTTCTTAGTTGTTTCGCAAAGGAACGGAATTTCATTTGCACACCAAGTACCTACAGCAACTCACCTACTGCATCGAAAGTCTTTTATTGTTTATTTTAGCTTGTCAACGTGTAGGCATATTACAAAGCTAAACAGTTGACGACAGTAATCGCGAACATGCTGTGTGCAGAGATCACCTGTCAAAAGTTCTTTTGGAAAGTAAACATCCATTTAGTATTTGTATATTCTGAACTTATAGCGCCGCGGGGTTGCGCTCTTTATGTTGCCGTCTCCACCGCACGTCTTGCTCCGTATGCTTAAATGAGAAAATTTTACCTCGTTATTTCTAGAGCATTTTGTTTTTAGTCTCCTTTACAATAATCTCTCGAATTTTCAAACACAATTTTTCTTTAATGCCATTGATGTCATTAAAAGGTGATCGGAAAATGTTTCTCTTTAAAAACTGGAACGAGTAATTATTTGAGCACAGAGCTGAATTAAATTTTCGTAATACAATTATATAAGTACGGATAACGGGATTGCCGGACAGCGGGAAAGCGATTTTTCCTCCGACATGCTGTGCAATATAACTTCCTGCTGGGAAACTCCTCAGCAATTAGCAATTAGCTTATCGTTCTCCACTTTTCTTTAGGAAACACTTCTGTTTTGTTTATTTTAGTATCACATGACGTACAAAAAGAGTAATGTATTGGAAACTGAAGAATAGGCACACTGAAAGTGTGGGCAACGAAGAAACCAATGCAGTTTAAAAGGATTTGTAGTTACAGAATAGATCAGATTGGTACGCAAACTATACACAGCTCTTTTCCAATTTTGTCTAGAATGCGCTTCTAGTTTATGATAAATTCTCAAAACTGTCCAGATAAATAATCGTCGAAAGAGATTTTTGAGGGTTAAGAATATTAGTGCTTTAGATGCCAACTTTAGATCACTATGCATACAAGAAAAGAGGTTGGTCCGCAAATTATACAAAGATAGAAATAATATACATTAGTTAAATGTGCTTAAAGTGAATTTGAGTAAAAATGTAGTTTCTAATTGTATTTTTCATTCACACTACACTTTCACTGTATTTTTAAGTAGCACTTCCATTTAGCTGAGTTTAAATTCGAATAACAGCCCACAAGAAAGCTTTTTTGGAAGATATTTAGCCGGATAAGCTTGCTGATCGGCCAGGGAAACTAAAAAATCAAACTAACTTTAAAGCATTATTAGGTACATAAAAAAGGAGGTTGGTCCGCCAACTACACACAGTTAGGAATAATATACTTTCGTTCAATATTCTTAAAATGCACCTGAGGAAGGGCCCACAATTGTATTACAAGACAGAAAAGCAATTTTGATGGATGCATTTTGGTTGTATATACAGTGCGGTCGTAAAATGTCCTTCCCCCCAACTAACTTTTGAACGACTTGATACTTCTTCACAAAATTTTGTCTGATTTAATGGGAGGCTAAATACTACTTCTTAGTCCATATTTAAATTTTATAACTTTCATACGATATTTTCACAAGCCTCTGTTATTTTACGTCGTAAATCCAAAAGGGAATCGGGTTCTGTTTGAAAAACCTTCAATTTAAGATACCCCAACAAAGAAAGTCCAACGGAGTCAAGTCAGGGGATCGCGGAGGCCATTCTGTTGAACCACTACGGCCAAACCATCGTCAAGGATACGTTGCATCGAAATAATTGCGAACTTGTCTGCTAAAATGCGGAGGAGCGCCATCTTGCTGGAATATGATATCCATGTCAAATTCGTTTAGATTATTTTCAGCAATCTCAACGCCAGTGTCACACTAGGAAAGTATTTAAATACAGTGCGGCCGTGAAACCCTCCCCCCTACTAACTTTCGAACGACTTGATATTTCTTCACAAAATTTTGTGTGCTTTAATGGGAGGCTAAATAAGTACTACTTTTTTGTCCATATTTAAATTTTATAACTTTAAAAATGGCGGCTAGGCGCCATTTTGAACTATTTATTTAAATTTGAAAGGTATTTTAATTCTGCGTCTGATCTTTGAGTTTCATAAAAAAATATTCAACCAGAAAAAAATGACAGATGATTGAAAATAACAAGTTTATGGAAGAAACTAAGAATTAAGGCAAAAAAGGTATGCTTTCGAAATGTTCACCACTGAAGAATGAAGAAAAAGATTCTAAATCACAACAAAATTTATTTTATACAACAAAAACTGAATAGTAATACTATTTTACTAAATGTTCAAAGTGTGCTCCTTGAACATCTTGGCAAGAGAAAAACCTATTTAATATCTCTTCCCGTACTTTCTGGAAAGTTTCAACTCCGATATTTGCACAAGCCTATGTTATTTTACGTCGTAAATCCAAAAATCCAAAAGGAAATCGGGCTCTGTTTAAAAAACTTTCGAATTAAGATAACCCCACAAAAAAGTCCAACGGAATCAGGTCAGAGGATCGCGGAGGCCATTCTGTTGGGCCATGACGACCAATCCATCGTCGAGGATACGTTGCATCGAGATAATTGCGAACTTGTCTGTTAAAATTCGGAGGAGGGCCATCTTGCTGGAATATAATATCCATGTCAAATTCGTTTGGATTATTTTCAGCAATCTCAACGATCAACGGATGGATGAGGTTTTCCAGCATGTTCAAGTACAATTCCTCTGTAAGGTTTCCCTCGATAAATAAGGGACCTACGATATGGTCGCCAAGTATTCCTATCCACACATTCAATTTTTGCTGAAATTGGGTGTGACTTTTCGGAAACCATGGGGATTTTCATCGCACCAATATCTTACATTTTGTCTGTTAACAAACCCATTTAAAAAAATGTGCATTCGTTACTAAAACAGATATTGTGAAGTTAGGATGGGTTTCTTGCAATGGTTTGGGTCATGACCTCACAAAATTCAATGCGTCTATCCGGATCATCTTCAATCAACTGGTGTAAAATCTTCATTTTGTATGGATGGAACTTATGCCGTTTTAAAAACTTTTTGACAGTGGTCGCCGATACATCACATATCGCAGCTATATGTGAAGTTGATTGCTGGGAATGTACTACCATTTTACCGACTATCTGAATTTTTTTGTCTTCTGAAATTGCGATCGTCCAGGGCTTTTCCTGTTTTGCACACTTCCAGTGTTAAAAAATTTTTGCATAAGTGCTCTTAAATACGTTCTCGAAATAGGATGGTCGGGAAAACGTTCATTATATATTGTTTTGGCTTCGTGAAAGTTTCGATTGGCTTAAGCAAAAATAAAAACTGCTTCAGTTTTTCCTGCAAAGTTCGAATATTAGCCATAATTATTGTTAGTATCACCAGTTCTAACACTCAATATTCAAACGTGCGCAAACACAATAACTGAATTAAAGTGACAGAACAGAAAGACTCATTATTTCAATTATTGTACTTCTGTTGTTTCGCCTGCTACATTTTTCAGCGTTTTGTTTAATATCAAAATCAGATAATTTGGAAGCTTGTCATTTGATTTTGAATCTATAAAATTTAGAATTACACTCTACTCAAGGAGAACTTGCAAGTGAGGTGTCACTCGACCCCCATTATGATTTAAAAAATATTAATATACAATTTAAATATGTACTAAAAAGTAGTATTTAGCGTCCCATTAAAGCACACAAAATTTTGTGAAGAAATATCAAGTCCTTCAAAATTTAGTAGGGTGGAAGGACATTATATGGCCGCATTGTATGTACAAGATTTAATGTGGAAATGAATGGACAGGAAAAAAGACGCAGCAGACATTATTTTATATACGATAATTTTGTGTGGGTTTTAACTGTATTTTATATTCTCGTCGCATGTTACACCAGTTTTCCATTTTTCTTAGAATGCATTTGTATTTGTTTAGTTCAAATTCACATAATAGTCTAGAAGAATATTTTTAACGATCACGACGGATAACCTTATTATATTTTGGTCCGGAAGATAGTTTGGTGTTCTTATCAATTTTGTTTTGCATTTTTAAGACACCCATAAAGGCACAGAAGAAACGTTTGTGAAAGAGAATTCGAAGTATAAGAATATTGGCGAATTGAAGATATCAAACCTAATTTCGATGTAAAAAATTGCTATGCACACGTAAGAAGCGAGATCGGTCCATAAACTATAAAAATTAAATTTGAACGGCAACAAGTATTGAAAATTAAATATGGGAGGAAGCTAGAGTGACCATCACAGACCGGGAAGTGTGGTCGTCGGGAGGACCTTCCTTTAAGAAAGGATCCCTTCAGTGGTATATAGATGGTTCGAAGATGGAAGGAGGAGGAACTGGAGCGGGGTCTACGGACCCGATTGCCGCATTTCCGTACCCCTCGGTGCCGTAACTACCATCTTCCAAGCTGAGGTTTACGCCATAAACCTTTGCACAAAGATAAACCTAAGGAAGGGATATAAAGGTGCAACAATTGACATCCTCTTAGACAGCCAGGCAGCAATAAAGGCTTTAAAGGCCCCCATTTGTGAGTCGAAGCTAGTCTGGGAGTGCCTGAACAACCTCAAACAACTGGCAAACAGAACCCACGTTACTTTGTGGTGGCCCCAGGGCATGAGGGTGTACCAGGCAACGAAAAGGCCGACGAACTCGCAAAACGCGGAGTATCGACGCCATTCACTGGACCTGAGCCTTGCTGTGGAATACAGAAAAGCCACATAAAACAGGCGGTCAAACTATGGGCGGAACAACAGAAATCCTCATACTGGCAGAATATTCCAGGACAACGTCAGGCAAAACAGTTCTTCACTGTTTCGCAAAATAAAGCAAAACTTGCTTTGTCCCTCAGCAAGATGGAATTGAAAACCATCACTGGCCTATTAACAGGCCACCCAACATTAAAATACCATCTTTTTAAGATTCGTAAAGCTGAGGACCAAATCTGCCACTTATGCAACGAGGCAGCGGAAACGGTAGAACACATTCTATGCGAATGAAATGCTGCCTGTCGACGCAGACAAAAATTTTTCGGAAAGGCAACCATGACACCTAACGAAATAAGGGACTCGAAGTCCAAAGACATTATAAGGTTCATCAACAGCCTACAACTTCTCTAACAAAGAAAGGGCTCATAAATTACAAAAGAACCATTAAGGGTCGAAGTGACGGAAGGCATATAAAGGCCAAAACGCTAACATCTAATAATAATAATAATAATAATAATAATGGGAGGAAGCTAGAATCGTATTTAAATGAACTTATTTTCTCACTAGCTGAAATAATTTTTTTAATACAATCGGAATAATTAAATTTAGCAATGACGTATGTAGATTTTACAATTACAATTGGATGATAAGTTTGGCATTTTAAATTACCTCTATTTTAAAATGAAAATTTATTAAGTACATAATTTAGACGGAAGATTGAATAGTTAAGATGCTGAAGATATTGAAATGAAACTATTAAGAACTTGGATCGATTTTCAGGCAGATTATTTAATTTAAAAATTTTGTTAATTTAATTTTAACAATAATTTCATAGACATATAGCTTCAAACGGTTATAAGTATAATGACTACACAGTCTGAAATTCTTTTAAAAATAACTAAGTATTAACCGAACATAGATGAAGTGTTCTTGGCCAGGCAAATAGAAAGGGTGTCCTTTTTTGAACTTGAGTATTTAGCCCCATTGTATAACCGTCTAACTAAAAATTCAAAACCTCGACCGATCGTACCACATTTCGCTGTGACCTCGAGTGGCAGCGCGTATCCGCACTACTCCACCGAGGTCCCTATCACCTACAGACCAGGAAAATCCAGGAAAAAATTCACTAAATTGAATTCATATACAGTTGCGGATAAAATGGTGTGACCACTTGATGTTATCAACCACGAATGTGTTTTCATACAAGTTGCGAAAGTTATTGTTGTTGTTATTGATAATTATTTTTTTAGCTTATATTGAATTTATTACATAATTACAGTAACCACAATTATTCGTAGTAGTAACAATAACATTATATTTGAAATCCAGTCATTATTTAGTGCGACAAAATATTAATTCATACTTATAAATTTATTAAATAAGTGTGTTACTACTTCACTTTTGCTCTGCTTTTTCCACTGACACTCCGACGTCTCTTTACACTAACTCAAATGGTTTGGTCTTCTTGAGCCTTCTCACTAGATCTATATTGTCGAGGAGTTGCATTACTTTGACATTTACGTGGTGATGAAGCCTGGTCTCATGCTTCTGGGCATTCCTTAATATTTTGATCACGGGTTTTATCCCTAGATCCCTGTGGCTATCACTGTTTCGAGCGTATCATGGTGCATCTACGATATTCCTCAGATTTTTGTTCTGGAAATTTTGAATTTGTTTGATATTAAGTTTGCTGGCGCAGCCCCAAATTCGAAAACCATATTTCCAAACTGGTTTTAAAAATGATTTTACAGAAGTAACTTGTTATGTATTGAAAATTGTGAGTTTTTTCCCAGCAGCCAAGACATTTTACTATATTTGATATTTAGTTCTTTTCTTTTCTTCTGTATATGCTCTTTCCATCGTAGTTTGGCATCAAAGTTCATTCCACGATACTTGGCTGTATTAGCATGTGGTATAATGCCGTTGTTGAGTGTCACTGGCACGTAATCATCCTTCTTGTTCATGAATTTGATATGCACTGACTTGCTTTCATTTAGTTTTATTCTGCATCGTTTTGTCCATCTGTCCACCTTGTTTGTGGCTTGTTGTAATGTTTCTGCCGATTCTTCAGTTCTTTTATCTACCGCTGGTATTGCAGTGTCGCCTGCAAACGTGGCTGTTGTCATCTCATTGGTTGTCGGGATGTCGTTGGTGTACCGAGTATTGACCCCAGTACACTGCCTTGTGATGCCCCTGCCTTAATTTCGTATACATCAGGGTATTCCTCTTCTTGCTTGATCCTGAATAGTCTGCAATGTTTGATTTCAAAAATTCAGCAAATTGTTTAGGCAGATTTTTTTTAGTTTATATTTAGTCCTTGAGGCCATGCTTTATCGAAATCCTGGGCAATATCTAAGAAGATTGCTGAGCAGACTTTTATCTCTTCAAAAATTTCCTCTATTGTATTTATAATCATGTAAAGTTGCTCTACAGTTGAATGTTGGTTTCGAAATCCAAACTGGTGTGTTGGTATCAGTTCTTTTCTCTCTATTATTGGTTTGAGCCTTTTAAGGAATAGTTTTTCAAATAGCTTTGAAATTATCAGTGAGCTGGCCCGATATGATCCTGTTTCGTTCGTCCGTTTTCCTGACTTCTGTATCATTATGACTTCGGCTACCTTCCATACGTTCGGTACATATTTTAGTCGACATGCTGCATTTATTATGTTAGTTTGAATTTTCTTTTTCTAAGTAGGTGTTTCAATACTTTCCCTGTCATTAAATCAAATCCCGGAACTTTTTTCGGATTTGTGTTTCCTTTAATTTCTTTTGCCACTTCTCGTGGAGTGACCAATTTTATTTCTTCCTCTTCTCTTCCATCTTCCGCACAGAGTGCTTCATTTTGTACTTGTGGTTCAATCGGTTGAAATATCTTTTCGAGATGGTCTGCGAAGACATCTGCCTTCTGCTTGTTGTTTCTTCCCCAACCGATTTCAGTTCTTAGTGGTGGGTGGGTTATCGGTCTTTTGACTTTTTGGTTGGTTATCGTATCGAATAGTCAGTAGCTTTGTGGTTTGTCAGATTTTTAGGTAGGTGTTCACCGATTCATTTTTTATTTCCTGTATTTTTCTCCTCGGCTGTTGTGTGAGACGGTTTAGTCTGCGTTTATCTATTGGGTCTTTGATTTGTGCCCATTTTCTTCGAGTACTTTTAGCAACTAGTTCCTTGCTATCCTTGGGGTAATTGCTGCCTATTGTTTTTGTTTTGATTTCTGGAGTGTTGCTCCAAGTAGCTTGTTGAATGTCCACTGCAAGCTTTTCAGGTTTGTGGTCCAATTGTTCCTTTATTTCTCAACGGCACGTTTAGCTGAACTCTGTCGTTTAGCTCTTCTTGAAACGCTTTCCAATCGGTGTGTTTGTTAGTCAGTGTTGGGTTACATTGTTTCTTGATTATGTTTTCGCTTAATGTTGGAAGTATTGAAGAGTGGTAGGAGCTCAGATAAAAGTTCTCCTTGATGTTGATAAAGTTTGCTGATACTTTCCTGGAGGTGAAGAAATCAATTCGGTCCGGTCTTTTGTTTTCATATGAGGGCTAGTAATAGTGGAGTGGTAGTTACAATTCATTTCCTTTGCGTCTTCATGCAATTCTTTTCCTTTAGTTGTGGTCAGTCTTGAACTCCAAATTAGATGATTTGCGTTGAAGTCTTCTCCAACGATAAATCGTTCTCCTAAGCTTTGTAGCAGTCTTAAATAGTATATTTTTTTCAGGTTATGCCTTGGTGGGCAGTGGATTGCTACAACTGTAATTTCTGTCCTCCTGTTTTCACATTTATAGCTGTAGCTGGTGTTTCTGAATTTTTGTACAGATTTGGGCGTATGTTTTGGATCATGTTAGGTTGGAATAGAAATTCTAATAGCATTTTTTATTTTGCTAATCTCAATATCACTGATGAAAGGATTTCACGATATTGTAGCTGATCCATTGTGCCAACACGATGAATTGGACACACTCCATGCGAAGAAAACGTTCCCCACACCATAATATGCCCGCTACCAAACTTCACAGTTCCTTTTGTGTATTTAGGATTGAATCTATTGCACTTAGGTCGCAGTTCATATCTACTTCCATCATCGCAAAAATTAATTAAACTTAATTTCGTCAGATCATAAAACTTTTTTCCGGTCTTCAGTGGTCCAATGAAGATGTTCTTTGGCAAAATTTAATCGTTCTTGGACGTTCTTCTTTTTAGATCCACGGATTACGAGCCGGTTTCCTGCTATAAAGTCCAGTGTAGTTTAAACGTCGCTGTATTGTGCGATTACAAACGTAAGTCAAGTTGTTCTCGAATTTCCGGTGACGTTAAAAATGGTTTCTATTTGGAGAATCTTACAATTTTTCATTCAATTCTAAAGATTATTTGAATATTATTCTACTTCTACTTCTTATTGAACTTCTTAATTATTATTATCTTTGGCTGGTAACTGTTTTGCGTGCAGGTTGTTTATATCATCATCATCATCATCATCAAATTGCGCTACAGCCCATTACAGGCCTTGGAAAACTCTATGGTTCGTCTCCATTCTGATCGGTTCCGTGCTTTCGCCTTCCAGTTACGAATTCCAATCGTTCTAAGATCTTTCTCCAGCGCATCTAAATATCTTGTTCGCAGGCGCCCTACTGGTCTTCTGCCTTCGGGTTTGTTGAAGGATATTTTCGTAACCGGGTCATCGTCTTCCATTCTTACAATATGCCCTATCCATCGGAGTTGCCCGATCTTGATGGTCTTGATGATATCGGTATCCTCGTATAATTGGTATAACTCATAATTGTATCTTCTACGCCATAAGTTGTTCTCGTTGATTGGGCCATACAGTAGCACTGGCCTTATGAGCGTTTTGTAAATCTTGGTCTTAGTTTTCCGGGATATATTGTGACAGTTTATACTTGCTTGGAGCCTACAGTAGGATCTGTTGGCCAGTATAATTCTTCTTCGTGTTTCTGCTTCAATGTTGTTTTCTGCTTCGATGTTATACTCATCTATAGTTAAGTTCTGTCGTATACGCGGCCGATCTCCTTCTCGTTTTACACAAATTTATTTGGTTTTCGTTTCGTTTATTGCTAAACCCATGTTCTTAGCTGATTTTTCTAATGCACCGAAAGCTTCTTTAGTTGTCAAAAGGGATCTCCCAAGAAGGTCAAGGTCGTCAGCATATGCTAGAAGTTGGATTGATTTAATGTAGATTGTTCCCGTAGTGTTAATCCCGGAATCTCTTATTACTTTCTGTAGGGCGAGGTTGAACAATAAGCATGATAAGGCGTCACCTTAACGTAGGCCGTTCTGTGTGGTGAACGTGTTGGATAGCTCTCCTTGGATTCTTATGCGACATTCAATTTTCCTCATCGTTAACTCTGTTAGTTTTACAAGGTATTCCGGTATTTTAAATTCTCGCATAGCTGAATATAGTTTTCTTCTTCGGATGCTATAATAAGCGTTTTTAAAATCAATAAATATGTGGTGCGTTTCTATGTTAAATTCGCTTGTTTTCTCGAGTAATTGCCTCAATGTGGATAATTGGTCTGTTGTAGATTTCCCTTGTCTAAAACCACGTTGGTACTTGCCTACTATCTTTTCTGCATACGGTTCTAATCGTTTATGTAGGATATTGGCAAAGATTTTGTATGCTCTGTTGAGCAGGTTTATTCCCCTGTAGTTCGAGCAACATAGTTTGTCTCCTTTTTTGTGCAGGGGGCGTATGATTCCGAGGTTCCATTCCTCCGGTATTGCAACTTGTTTCCAGATTTCTACAATTAGTTCATGGATATGTTTTTCTAGTTTCTGGCCCCCCTTTTTGAATAGCTCTGCTGGCAGATTGTCACTACCTGGCGATTTGTAATTCTTTGGTTTCTTGATTGTTGTTTTAACTTCTTCTATTGTTGGAGCTCGGCTACTTCCTTCGTTTTCATCTTCTACATTTTCTTCCTGTTGTACGTTTATGACTTCTTCCACTTCTTCTTCATTGTCATTCATCCCTGAGTTTAGGAGCGTTTCAAAATGTTCCACCCATCTATTCAAGACTATCTGCCTTTCACGAATGATGTTTCCATCTGCGTCTCTACACATTGAAATTCTTGGCTTAAATTCCTTTTTGGTCTGGCTTATTTTTCGATAGAATTTTCGACTTTCATTCTGGTTATGGAGTTGCTCTATTTCTGCTAGTTGTTCATTATAGTACACTTTTTTCTTCTCTTCTTCGCTGTTGGAATTCTTCTTCAGCATTTCTGGTACGGTGTTGTAGCTGCATTCTTTTATATGCCTCATTTTTCTTTTTTGCGACTTTTCTCTTCATCAAACCAACGGTTCCTTGTAGTTCGTGGTTGTGTGCCTGGGACTTCTTCGGCAGTCTGTTTGATTTGGCATTGTTGCCACTTTTCGTTTATGTCATTTGTTTCTTCTAGCTCGTACAATCGTTCACGTAGAATGTCCGTATATCTAGCTGATGTTGTTTCCACTTTAAGCGCCTCGGTGTTTAATTTTTGGGTGTGTACTCCTTTCTCTTTCTTCAAGTTTGATACCCTTTCTCTAATTTTTATCGCAAGCAGATAGTGATCCGAATCTATGTTCGCCCCTCTGTACGCTCTGGCATCAAGTGTGTTAGATCCGTGACGTGCATCTACAAAAAGGTGATCAATCGCATTGTAAGTTCGCCCATCTGGTGATTTCCAAGTGACTTGGTGTATTGTTTTATGTTCAAAGTATGTAGTTGCTATTATCATATTGAGAGATGCGGTGAGATTTATTAGCCTTGTGCCGTTGTCATTTGTTAGGGCATGCGGACTAAATTTCTCTATGGTAGGTCTGTATATGGGCTCCCTTCCCAGTTTGGCATTCATATCGCCAATGATTATTTTACTGTCATGTTTGGAGCACCTTCTGTAGGTTGTTTCTAACAATTCATAGAAATCTCCCTTCTCATCATCTTCTTTTTCTTCGGTTGGGGCGTGTACATTGATTATGTAGTAGCTAAATTGTCTCCCTTTGATTCGGATTCGGCATATCCTACTGTTCACAGCTTCGAAGTCAGTTACAAGATTCCTTACTTTTCGATTAACTACAAACCCAGTACCAAAGGTGTGTTCTTTAGGGTGACAGCTGTAGTAGATTGTGTGGTTGCGTTTTTCTATAATTCCTTGACTCATCCATCTCATCTCCTGTAATGCGGTTATGTCCGCTCTATAGTTGCTTAACATCTCTAATAGCATTTTGAGGGCTCTTGGTCTATATAATGTGCGCACATTCCAAGTGCATACTTTTAAATCTTTATCAGTTTTCCGCGCGTGAGGTCGTCGTTGTTAATCAGTCCGGCTACTGTACCTTGGTTCTTCACAACAATGGCTTTTTTACGGGGTAGGGTTGTTAGCTCTACGCCCAACCCTCCTCCTTTATCCTGGTTTGGGACAGGCGACGGCAGTTGCTGGGCTACTCAATCCACCCAGCCTCCACCGCCCCCGGCGGAGTTCCAGGTTGTTTATATACCAATGGATTTTTCGTTCGATTGTATATTTTAATCACTCCACCTTTTTATAATTTTAAATGATCTTTAAGTTTATTGTAAGACCATTTTTCTTCATACCGTAATCGCAAAATTAATGATTCAATAGTTTTATCACATTCTGAATCCATGATTATTGTTACAAATGCTACAATTATTTTGTTTATTGCACATCAACTATTGAAATGCAACTTTTATAGGCGGTCATACAGTGTTGTCACACTTAACAAAGCAGTTATTTAGAAATAGATAATTATTAGGGCAAAACAAAAATCCTTTAATTAATACAAAAATAAAGACTAAAGGCGTAGTTATTTAGTTATGTGATTTATTGTGCAAACCAATGATATACTAAGAATCAACGTATGATTTACCGCAAATTATACAAACGGTCACACCATTTTGTCCGCAACCCGTAAATCACAAACATATGTTGATTTTACCATATTTTTGATCTTCCTTTGGTAATTTTTTATCAACAGTTTCTATAATTTTTTCCATAATTTTCGTTGTTGTTTGTTATTTTCTAGTTAAAACAACCCGCATGTTGTAAGGTCTCCTACTAACGTAGTTACGGTGACAATAGCAAACGCAAATTTTAGTTTATCTTGATCCCCTAACTTTAGTAGCCTCTTAAACAAAAATTTGCGAGGTTTATTTAAAAAACACTTTAGGTTGATTTATTTTATAATTTTTAACGGCTAGAAAAACATCTAGTTTAGAAGATTTAATAAATAATAACAATTAAAGTCTGGGATACTGAAAAATCAATCTAGCTGCGAGTCGTCACAAAATACATGAGGTTGCTCCACCAAATGTGATAAATTAAATTAAATATTCGTGGATGTAAACGTATAACCACGTATGATCTTTGAAAAGTATTATATTCTTTAAAAACTCGATAGTAATTTAGAAAGATAACCTGCTGGTCGACTAAAATGCTGCGGAAACGATGCAGTAGACGTACTTTCGAAGAAACGGTTTTTCTAAATCGTATTTTATATTTCTTCAACACTTTCATAATAGTCATTATTATTGGAATTTTTCCAGTTTAAATTTTTAGGCTCGATACAGAAATTGAAAAGTAAATCCAATAAGTAATTCTAATAATCTAAAGTCAACTTCGATAATGCTCACCCCGTGTATGATTATTACAAAAAGTTCTCAGACAACGCGTGAACCCCAGAATTGATTACAGAAGGGAGGAACGATAACGTAATAAAATTCCATAATTTTTAAATCTTAAGCAAACAAGTCTGCATGTTGACTCTGCAAGGGATGCCTAATCTGCCGATGATTAAAAATTCTAACCTAAGGGTATTGTTGGTATCACTTGCAGGTTTTGTTTTAATATAGGCTCGATGCTGACACGCGGAGAATCAATGTTCGTAAAGTCACAATAAATTTGATTAGTAGGTTAAGTGCTAGAAATACACACATTTAAATTAAGAATATTTAGAACTAGAATTTTTTGCGCATTACAAGATATATAAAAAATTGCACATACCATTTGTGTTGTTATTGGAATGCGGATAATCCGAATCTGGAACATATTGTTCACTTTCATCAGTTTCACAGCTGTTACCTAAAACAAAAGTGATTAAAAAGCCGCAAGCATGAAGCAAGAAGCAAGCACAAAGAAATGTGAAATATTAATTAATCATAAAGCAGGTTTAATTAAGCATCAATTCATTTAGAGCCAAGTTTCTACATTAACGATCGAATAATACTAAATGTACGTCTTTCAATTATTAGTTCCTCTGTGGTAATTATCTGTGTGTTTCAAATTTGAAGAGGGGCCATTGATTTTGGAAACGGTAAGATTCAATTTCGCTACATGAATGTATATGATGCCAGTTTATTGATACTTTTGCTTTGTATTATTAATTCATTGTCTCTGTCATGTACACGGAAAAATGAAATTGGTCATTTGTCAAACTCAAACTGTATCAATACGTAAAACTCAGTTTGTAGGTAATTTTGGTGAAGCCGTCGAGAACGAGAAATTTCTCGTCTCGTCTCTCTAACGAGAATCGAGACAAGACTCTCTCTAATTTTCGCCCCGCGTTTTCGAGACGGGATGAAAAATAATATTACGAGACGAGACGAGAATATCTCGGCGAGACTCTTGCTGTTTGGAGACTGTTTAATGCAGTACTCAATAGATGATAAAATGAAACGTTAAAACAAAAACACTTCCCATCAAAAAAGCATTCCAATCTCATGTAATTATTTAATTTCTTTTTGCTAGCTACTTAGCAATTATCATAACAGTTTAATGATGACATTTCCCTATTTACAGCAATATAATGCTTTTAGTAATTTTGTCAAATTATCAAATTGGATATTATTGTATATGCTTACGATTCTGCTAAAAGCGGCTTAGATTTTCTAAAGTACCTCAATGGTGCAAACAAGACAAAAGACATCCAACCTTTTAAAATGCACTTGCTGTCATTCCTAGTATTTTACTAGCATTTAAATAACTAGTTAGAAAATCTAAATAGGACTGGCTATCTAAAATGTCCAAAGGACACTTATTGTATGCATGCTGCCGTACCTTGAAATATCTTATACTCTTAACATTTTAAAAATTTATCTATAAGGGTGATGCAACGTGATTATTTGTGAAAAGAGATAAAACCCACTATCTAGCCGGTACCGCTGCCGTTTAATCTTTAATTATGATCATGTTCCGTATAAAAGCACGTTAAAATATCACAAGCATCAGCAGTGTTTGCAAAATAAATTTTGCTAATATAAAATAATAAATTTTATAAGTTTTAATTTCATATAAAACATTAATAACATTTAAGTTGAATTAACACTCGTACCATACCATATTGTACTGTAGCTAAAACGAAACTCCAAGCATGCTATTAACCCATCATTAAAGATAAATCTTCCAGCCGCGCTGAATTTCTAGTTCTCCCCGAATGAAGCTCTAATTTTGAGTAAAATACATAATGTAGATGCAAATTTCTCGACGCGAAATTTGAAACTTTCGCACCAGAGTTGAACTGAGACAAAATTAAATTTTACTCTGGTCTTGCAATTTCGAGACGAGACGAGAGTCGTAGCATTTTTCGTCTCGTCGCGTATCGCGGCAGCACTTCGTAATTTAAGGTCAACCAATTCCGCTTTGTATATATTTTTAATTCACCTCAACTATGTACCTTCATCAGTAACCGTATTTTTCTTTTTTTCAGTAGTTTATTAAACTTTTGTCGCAGATATTTAAAATGCTCAATGAAAACATATTAAAACTAGTGTGCCCTGACAGTGGTAGCGTAAAGTGGGAATGGTTTTGAAACGAAGCTAGAAACCAGTCAGACAGAAGTCTTATTCAACAGATTTAACCAAAATATGGTCCGAATTTACTGGTGTAAGTATTATACACTTCTACTGTAAGACGGAGACTTCTTCAATCTGAACTTAGGGGTTGCAAAGCCCGGAAAAAACCCTCCTATCAGAAAAACAAAGGCTCCACCGTTTGAGAAGGGCAAAAGATCATTGCCATTGGGCCCTAGAACAATGGCAGAAGGTATTATTTAGTAATGATTTTACTTTACGTAACTTAACAATCATGCTGGAAACACGTATGTTAGAAGATTTCCCAGAGAAGAATTTTCACGACAGTGTGTTCTGCCAACAATTAAACATCCAACCTCTGTGTCATGATATGGGGCTGCATGTCTGTTGAAGGTGTTGTTAGACTGCATGCTGTAGGTATATGGCATAATGAATGCAACCAAATACATGAATGTCATACAAGAGAAGATGCTGCCTAGTGGAAAAGAGTTATTTCCTAACAAAACCTTTATCTTTCTAGATGATAATGCTCCTTGCCACAGAGCAAAAGTTGTTCATTCATGGGTGTCAACCAATAAGGTTGAAAGAGTAGACTGACCAGCATGGCACGGCAGAGAATTTCTAACATTATTTAAAGAAAAAAGCCCACAAAAAAGTGGAATTAATCAAATCCCTAATTGATGCCTGATATCGCTGCATTACGAAGGAAGTATTACAAAAACTGGTGAATTCTATGTCAAAAAGGTGTGAATAAGTTACTAAAAATAAAGGATGACCTAGTAATTACTAAAATAGTTTAAAATTAATTAGTGTGTTTGTAATAAACGTTTAGGTGTAGACTACATTATTATATATAATGTACGATTTTTCTGGTTTTTAATAAATTTTTATATCGAATTCTTTCCGTTTTTGTATGGATTAACATTTAGGCTGTTATTATTACTAGTATTGTGTTTAAGTACCTGTATTATGACCCCTCCCCCCCCCAAGGGAATCATGACAGCAACGAAATCGACTCCTTCCTGGACGCCCCCTGCCAGCTTCACTTACCCATCGCACCATTCTCACCAGCTGAAGTCCGTCATGAACTCCAATGCACTAATAAAAGAAAAGCTCCCGGATACGACCTCATAGTAGGAGAACTATTACACCACCTCCCACGCAAGGCAGTAGTACTTATCACCACCATCTACAACAGCATCCTGCGCTTAACCTACTTTCCGATGCAATGGAAATTCGCTCAAATAATAATGATTGCTAAGCCTGGAAAACCTCCCCACCAATCCTCATCCTATCGACCAATAAGTCTCCTTCCCCTCCTGGCCAAGACCTTTGAAAGAGTGTTATTAAAACGTATTAAGGATACAATGGACCTCGATCAGATCATACCTTCCTATCAATTCGGATTCCGCGAGCACCACTCGACGATACATCAAGGCCACCGAATCGTCACTCAAATAATGGAGTGCCTTGAAACCAAAAAGGTCTGTACGACTGCACTCCTGGACATAAAGCAGGCCTTCGATAAGGTCTGGCACCAAGGGCTGCTGTACAAGATCAAACTTCACTTTCCAAGCCAACTCTACTTGTTACTTAAATCGTACCTTACTGACCGGATTTTCCAAGTCAAAATTAACAACACGGTCTCTGACTACCATCGCATTACATCAGGAGTCCCGCAAGGCAGCGTACTGGGGCCACTCCTTTACTTAATCTACACTTCCGACCTGCCAACCACAAACGACACAGTGATTGCCACATTTGCCGATGACACGGCTATCCTAGCAACTAGTGAATCACCGCAGGCTGCAACCGATCGCCTTCAGCACCATTTGGACCTACTCCAGGATTGGACCAATCTATGGAGGGTATCCGTTAATAATGAAAAATCTGCTCAAATAACTTTTACCACCAGACAAGCAATTTGCCCACAAGCCAGATTCAACGACATCCCCCTCTCATCAAAGACAGAAGTAAAATATCTAGGGTTGCATCTCGACGCAAAACTCACCTGGAGCACTCATATTAAAGCCAAAAGAAAACAACTCGACTTAAAACTCAAGAAAATGTACTGGTTGCTGGGGCCTCGCTCTCAACTCTCCCTCGCAAACAAGCTTCTTCTATATAAGGTGATACTAAAGCCCATATGGACCTATGGGATTCAACTTTGGGGCTGCACAAAGGCCTCTCATACCAAAATATTACAGCGGTTC
>JABXWE010006531.1:0-32275 GCA_014611495.1 Limonius californicus | reverse complement strand
CTTGAAAATCGTGAATTAAAAAAAAATTAATATGAGGAGGATTTGTACATAGACTTGGATATTGCAAAATGTAAATTGTACTCATTTTGAGTATCTTCTCACCATACCATACCGTACCATATACCAACAAATATACAGAGTAGGGGAGAGTGGAAATGATTCAACCACTTTTGATATTTTGTGCCATATTTTAAACAAAACTATTTTAATTTCAAATTCTCTTCAGAACTCGTTAGTATAATGTATTTTCTAACTATTAAGATTATCACTATTTGGTTTGAAAAAGGTATCCCATAATTAAAAATTTTTTCAAAATTTCTGAGTTAGTTGAATGTATCTCAGGAATGAGGAAGCTTCAACCAGTAATTGAGGTGGTTTCAACCAGTATAACAAAAACACACTATTGCAAAAGAAATTCCATTTATTTATGAAGAACAATGTCTGCATATATTTACCACTTAAACTAAATTTTAATTCACTATATTTATCTGATATTGCAACACTTGAAGTTGAATTTAAAATTGAAGAACGTTGAAGTTCTAGCAGTTCCAGTATTTATACTGGGTGGGTAGGACAACCACTATGTCATGCCTTCTACCAGGGCGGTATTTTCACTGTGCGAAAAAACAAATGAGTTTAAAGTATTTATTCGTTTTAAAAAATGCATTTCGTACTCGTTTCCGTCTTTACGTAAAACTTTTCCAATATAACATAATACATTACAGATAATTTTTTTGTACAAAATGTTTCAATTACAAAATTACTTGCTTTCACAGTATACTCATCATTTAATTCTATAGGAAATTCATCTAGGGGTGAATCATTATCTGATTCCTCTTGAAAACTTACGGAACTTTCTGAAGAAGTTTCACTGTTTTTGTCTTCGATTATCTTTCGTTTCGTTGTCTTTGACATTTGCGGAGAAAGTTTCCTTCTCTTCTTCAGTTGGGCTGTCTGTAATTAATTTAATTTTGGATTGAAGCATAAATCTTGGACATACATTCTCGCTTTCTTCTCTTGATTTGCTTTTTCTTGAGAGATTTGGGTAACGGTCTAATATCTTTTTTTTTTTCGAATTCGAATGTTAGCTTTCATCTCATTTTCTATTTCGTGTCTGCCTTCTTCCTCTTTGTTTTGTAATTTCTTTTCTATTTTCTTCATCTTTCGAGTAACCTATCTGATCTCTGTCATTCGTAGCATTGTTTTCTATTCTGCGGTTAATAACTAAACGTGCAGAAAGGTGTTCTGCACTAAAAGCTTGGCGATTGAAAGGCCGTTAGGCGCTAGGTATGTTTGTAATCGTAAAAGTGCGACAGAATACTATTTTGGTTAACTCACCTATGTTTCTAATGGTAATTATTTTAGCAGGATTGGAATTAAACTTGTCGTTAAAAGCAGTTGATTTAAATGGCTCAAAAACTCCTACATCGAGCGGTTGCAACCGTGCGCTGTGTGCAGGGGTAGTGACAATTCTATTCTAGACTCTTTACATAATTTTACTACTTCTGACACATGAGACTCATAGTTGTCAATCTATAACAAGATTATGTTTTCTTGAGAGCAGCGAGTATGTTTTTGACATTTTCAATAACTCCTACAAAGGGTTCTTTAGTCGTCCACCCCGATTTATTGTTGAAGACTAAAGACGAAGTAGGAGCACGAGTTATATATTCATATGGTTTTCTAATTCTAGGGACCACATATATTGGCGGAAAAGCATTTCCACTGGCATTTATTATGCCCATAATGTCACCAACTTCTCTCTTTCTCCAGAAGACATTTGGTCTACCTGCCTCGTATCACGGTTGTAACGCCACTCTCATCCAAGTTAAAAATACCGTATTACATCGATTATAAGACGCACCCGTATTTTTGTAAGCCAGAAAGCTACTCGTCAGCCACCAGTACCTTGGTAAGAAGCCATCGAGTATAAGACGCAGACACAAACTCATATGCACGATATTGGATTTGTTTGTAAGACAAGCATAGTGTAGCAGTGAACATTCTTTTATGTAGGTAATTCGCCGAATTTTGTTCCTCGGTCGTCGAAAAAACTTGTTTCCGGACGAATCAGAATCAAATAATCTGGAATAATGCCACTCTTTTCCCTAATTTAAAATTGTTTTTATTCGCGGTGGCAGCGCATCTCTTTTTATGTGATCATGCCTAGCTATCACTTTAATAGATGTAATAGATGCGGTTTTTCTAAAACATTTCGTAAGTGTAGGTGTCAATATTTTTTCGTCAATTTCTCTATCCTTCTTCCTTTTGTAGTATCTGGGCTTCTACAAAGAAGAACAGGCATAATTTTCCTTCTTCATTCAGTGGTTGAGAACAGTCTAGGATAGCTTCAACCAGTGTTTAAAACTGCACTATATGTGGTGATTGAATCTACTCCAGGTTGTTCTTATATGCATTTTTAATAATTTTGGTTTAAAAGAAAGCCATTTAAGGTTATGATATGTATCTTATTTTGAAGTTAAAACTATCTTAAATCATCTTGTAAAAACTCTACATCTAAAGCTTACCTCGGAAAACGCTATAATACAATCCTATTTAAAAAAACATTCGGAAATGGTCACCGATATTTTCTTCAGCTGCACAATGATGGTTTTAGAAATACCAACTAATAGGAAAAACATTACCCGAGAAATTTGATTTTGCACCGAATAAACTGAAATGGTTGAATCTACCCCACGGCCGAATGATCCCCATTCTCTCCTATACCATTTAAAATAAAAAAGTTCAATTATTGCCGGCTAAACTGGTAGTCTACCTAAACCGGCAATACCTTCAATGTATTCGCCACATATGGCAACGTTCCCGTAGAAAAGTTTGTCGAAGTCACAGTTGCCAGAAGCGCCTAAATGTAGCCAACTCAATTTACTACCTACTATTTGTTTCCATAATGACGGAAATTAATACAGGATAAATAAAACCCTCTTTCCCACTTTTCAAATTCAAATTCAATTTAAAATAAATAATTAACAAAATGTTTCAAAACTAACCAATAGAAAAAACCAAAATTATAAAGCAAAAATCAACCTGATTTGACCCCACTTGATTTTTTTTTGTGGGGTAATGTTAAAACGTTAGTGTATGCTACCCCAGTTGAAACTGTGGAAGAACTTACGGCGCATTTTTGCTGCAAGTGAAGAAGTTCAACAAACTCCTGGTATATTTGGAGCGGTGCGCAGGAATTTACTTCGTAGATGTGCTTCGTGTGTAGACGCTCGGGGGCGACATTTTGGACATTTACTATAATTTTGTTAGTTATTGTAGATTTTTCAAATAGTTGATTTTTGCTTTGTAATTTTGGTTTTTTCTATTGCTTAGTTTTGAAACATTTTGTAGATTAATTTATTTTAAATGTAATTTGAATTTGAACAGTGGGAAAGAGGGCTTTATTTATTTAGTAAATTGAGTTGCCTACATTTAGGCGCTTCTTAGAGAATCTTTGAGGAGCTCTATCCCTGAAAGGAAACACTTTTGACCGTACATTTATTAACATTTCATGTATACTTTAAGCCCTAGAAGTTTGTCCTTGAAATTCATTAACACCCTGTATAATTGCGTTTAATTTGAGCGTTAAAATAGTGTACATTTTAGTTACAAAAATTGCTATTAACTTTCGGAATGCAACCGTAGAATATCGTAAATTGTCCACAATTTTAATAATCCAATCAAAGATAGAGCATCACCTTTTATTGGATGATTTGGGTCATTTAAGGGTTTTATCAATAAGTCAGAAAGAGTAGCTGCTTTGCTAAAAAAAAACTAAACATGTTATAAATATATATGTATTTTCGTATAATCAGTTACATCGCCAAATGTATCGCAGATAAATGTAGCTTCCTAAAATGTGTAGCATGAACGTCATTTCTTAAAAAATGACTAAAATATATAAGCATGAGTATTCTATTTCCAAGTTCTTTTCTATTTTATAAATACAAGGAAAATTCGATACCAGCAATAAAAATTCAATTTTAGATTAATTGTGTGTAAATCTTTCCGGCATCCGATATTACAGTAGCGTACACATAGTTACTTATTTAAGAGGTACTTAGGTAATGTGAAATTTTGACTGGCAGCAACCCCAAATTTTGGTGAAAAATATACAAAGTTCAAATCAAGTAGCACGACTAGGTTGGATCAATATTGGCGTCCCTTTATTGGCTTATTTATATCGGAAATGTTAACGTTTTGTTGTAATGTATATATATTGCCAACCAAGGTGCAACCGTTTACAATGTTGGTAAAACACCTGCAACGTTTTTTGGCAACACATGATTTGCTTATATTGGATATATCAAGAGATCCAAAAAAAGCTGATCCACAGCGGGCTGTGGAATGAAAAGTCACGTCTTTGCTAGACTAAAGGAATGTTTATGATGTCTGATAAATTAGTTATATTTTTTTGATACGAATGTGACAGATTGGTAAAATGATTTTTAATACATTTCAAAGAGCATTCATTATTGAATCTTACTTTCGGAAGGCTTTCAAGTTGACGGAGAATGGACCTATTGGATTCCTCCTTGTTTTGTGGAATTCAGAGAGAGGTATCCCAATGAAATTATTACATACCGAAAACTTTATTCTTTGGTTAAACATTTAGTCAGCAATTTTCGAGAAACTGGAAGTGTTGGAAGGAAAGAAGGGTCTGGTAGGCCAAAGAAGATAGTACCTGCTTTAATTGAAACTGTAGAACAACGAATTGACGAGGCTGCAAAAACACCAATTAGACATTTATGCCAGCAAGTTGATAATTTAAGTTACGGTAGATGCCACAGAATATTGAGACAAGCTGTGCATTTGCATCCTTACCGATTTATTTCCGTTCGGGAGCTTTTAGAACAGGATTATCCAAAAAGAGTTCAGTTTTGTCGTTGGTTCTTGGATAATCTCAATGATGAGGAATTTAATTTAACCTTTTTTACCGACGAAGCCTGGTTTTACCTTAATGGGTATGTTAATTCACAGAATATGCGGATTTGGAGTAGCGAGAAGCCACACGCTACAATTAAAGCTCCCCTTCATCCACAGAAAATATGAGTCCGGGTTGGAATGAGTAGGTTAGTTGAGCCAATATTTTTCGAAGGCACGCTAACTGCAGCAAGGTACAGGAACGAATTATTGCAACCTCTCTTAAATGAACTTCACGATGAGGAGCTACGGGATGGTATTTCTGCAACAGGATGGCGCAACAGCTCATGCAGCTGCAGATACAATTAATTTTTTACGCGAATATTTTGATGACCGAACCATTAGTAGGAATACTGCAACACCCTGGCCCCATCGCTCTTGTGATATTACTCTTTTGGACTTTTTTCTATGGCACTATTTGAAAAACACCATTTTTAATACTCCAATTAATGATTTAAACGAACTGAAATTTAGAATTGAAAAAAAACTGTCAAGAAATTAACAACTCACCCCAATTATTACAAAATGTTTTTGAATGTATGAGAAGACGAGTTCAGAAATGTTTGGAGGAAGAAGGCAGACATTTTCAACATTTGTTTGGATCATTACTTTAGTTTAGGTTTATTCATTTCTTTTACTGTTGCTCAGTAAAAGATTTCTGCTCCTAAAAATGACGTTTCATTATTATTTAATTCCAGCTAACACAACCTATCCTGAAATTATTATTATTATTATAAACATTCCTTTAATCTAGAAAAGACGTGACTTTTCATTCCACAGCCCGCTGGGGATCAGCTTTTTTTGGATCTCTTGATATGCTGACAACCAAGGTTTATCCAATATACCGTTTACAATGTTGGTAAAATGTATGCAGTGATCCTTGGAAAACCATAATTCGTTTATATTGGCCATGTATTGACAATTTACGTATTGCCAATATAAGTTATCAATAATTTATATTAATAAATTATTGTAAAGCTACACTGAAGAGCAAGAAAGCTGGCTACCTTTAGGATATTGCAAGAACTGACTTTATATAACTTTGTTATGCTAATTGTTGTTCGTTTTATTTGAAATGATTACCCAAAAGTCTAGGGTGATAATTTCAATTAGATACTACGTATGTCTAGGGCATAGAGACATGTTGTTTTCGTGTATTAAATTAAGTAATGTCAAGAACAATATTAGAGAAACAAAGTCATGTGGTCAATTTCTTGCCTTTCAATACAATGATGCAATCTGTCTTACATATTAAAAGTAAGTAAGTAATTTATTTGCAAACATTGCCAGTGGCGTACAAATTTACAGCACATGTCCTAAAAAGACAAAACATTACAAATTACGCTAGCAGATGGCGTTTCGTGATACGGCCAACCTCAATCGCCGTATCCAGCGTTTCCCCGCTACTATCATCCAAAAAGGAATTTGAATTTAAAGAAGTTTTCAGTTTTTCGACAACTTCACACTTTTTACCTGTTTGACTAATGTCTCGTTTCACAAGATGTGCTTTCAGTTCTAAGACTCTAAGGTCTTTAATTCGTACTTTTCCAGACATAGCCCCGGTTATGTCATTCTAGGACGACAGTTGAACTCGAACCTAGTAATTGATGTGTTTCCTTTTCAGTGGTACACTTAAGTTTATAATAATATTTATTCAATTTTGCCATATAAATTGACGTTTATTGACGTCAAATCAAACTATTAAAGTCATTGTTTATTTAGGCCGCGCATTAAAATTTTAATAAGCAGTAGATTAAAAATTTTAATCCGCTGGTACACTTTCTTGTATAAATCCTTCGATTTCCGAGGAAGCAGTTTTTCCATTATAGCATCACCATCAACCAAACCGTGTTCTGGATCAGAAAAAACATCATGATCCAATTCGTTGCATTAAACATATCGCTCATTAAACATTCATTTAATCCGCTCGTATAATAAATAACTATTATTGACAATAGCTACATGTCAAAAAAGAAGACCCAATCAATACAGTGAATTATAATTTGATTTAGAAAATAATAAGTTATGAATAGTGTGATTAGACGTCTACTGTGCTTCTTTTTCCGTCTCCGTCTCTATCTCTTGCTGTACAGAAGAACGTGCCGCCTCTTTTTTTAAATTCTAATTCAATAGTAGCTGGAAATCATCTTCGAACTGCTTCTATAATTAAAAAAAATTGTTGTAAAAATGATTAGTTAAATTAAATTTAAACAAGAAGTTAAATGTACCTTGTTAGAAAAGTTCAGAAATACAGTTTCTGTACTGACACATTGCACTGCAGACGGTCCGTTATCATTGAGATCTGGCAAAGAAGTGGTGGAAGCATCCTAATGCAGCTATAAAAACAAGCCCCCTTTGGCTTGAGTATTCAAAAATTTGGGATTTTCGCAATTTTAGATGTGTGCTCTGCCTAACCATATAAGGCTATTTATTATTTATGCAAAGTACAACGGCATCAGTGAAGTTATAGAAATTGGAAAAGCCGCCAACATCTGGTTTTTACAAAGTTCTGGAAATTTCTTTAGTACTCGAATGACGTCAGTTTCTTTTGCTGTAAGTACCGTCTTAGAAATACCACAAGGTCAATAAAACTAAGACAGTGTGCATTTTTGTTAACCGGTTCTTCTATGGTTAGCATTGACTACCTGAGGGAGTCGTTCCGTAATTCCTTATCAGAAATAACTTTGTTGAATTCAATCAGAATGTATGAAATGGAAGCGGTGTCTAATTATAATTTACTTCATAAGTTTATAAAAATGCTAACTAATATGCCATATTATTATATTTTTATAGTACCACTTACCCCTTAATTTCATTAAAATCGGTGATGTGAAGGTTCAAACATAAGTTGACTTGGTGTAGAATGACCCAGTTAGGTATTTTCAAGACCAAAAATTGAATATATTTAAAAGAGCCAAATAGCAGATTATAAGAGTAGTTAATAAAATTTTAGAATTTTTTAGAACATATAATTGGAATTGTCATGTAAATATTATAAACTCAGATAATTCAGGCAACGTACATTCTTCCAAAATTTAATTAATTTTGGTAAAACTGAATTTATCCAAAGACCTGTGACATTTAAATTGTATTATGTTGATGCCTACATCTGTGTATACAATCAATTTTTCTTGATGAAGAATTATCAAACCATTTTTCAATTTATTTACCAGGTTATTGAGGGACACTGTCTTGTTATACGTAAACCGTAAGCGCTTCCGTTTCATTTATATTTCACAATATTATAAATACAATTCCATTCAACAATTTTTACTACAATATTTATATATTTATTTTTTAAATATCTAATGAATTATCGATTATAAAACTAAAACAATATACTAAAACCAACTTACAGCGAATAAAAAAAGTACCATTACTCTAGGGGTATTTGATTAAAATCAGAACAACCATCTGGCTTATCAGAAAGAAGATCACAAGCGGTTTTTAAGAAATCCTGCAATGCATGATTTTCCAGCGTCGCATTGTGCGGTTGATCATTAAAAATGAGCCATGGCACATGAGTTATCGATGGATTAAGCGCTTCTTGTTTGTCAGCAATTTTTGCGAGTAGCTTGTTTCCCTCCGGACCTTGCGAGCACCTGAGTACCTCATTTGCTGATACTCCCAACCTAGAAGCACACTAAACAAAACGTTGCTATATTATTTCAATTCATCTACATCCAAATAAACTATTAAAAATCAGAAGAACGGTGATTCTTACTTGTGCAAGCTTTTTAAAATCTTTGCTGTTAGTTTTGGCGTGGGTTTCAACACAAAATACATATTCCATTAGCTTATCTTGATCAGTGTTTCTTACTAATCCGCACGCTTCAATTTTATTTATAGCGCATTCGTCTGGACCATGTTGGCAACTAAATACCCAAGTACCATTTTCTTGTTTTCTCTATAAATAATAATACTAGTCTAATAAAATTCTGTCAACACTAAATTAAATGTTATATGTTTTAGAAGAACATTAGCTCAAACATAGTTTAGCTGTATTTTTAACTATCACTATAAACGAATATCAACACTAGTGGAAACGAACTAAGACTTTTTAGTGATCCGCTTATCAATTCTTTTAATTTTCGTATTTACGTATTTAGGCAAATAAGTTGCCATCTTCAGTGGGAACTGAAGAACTTAGAATATTTAAAGCATCATTTCTTGAGGACAAGCGCTACACATAAGTTATTCACAAAATCAACAATACTAATCATTTGGTTCGATCGTTCTCAATTAATAAATTTGGCCACTGCCTGAATTTAAAAGTATACCGTCTTCTTTTAGAAAATGTGAATGTTCTCACAATAATGTAATTTTTTTTGTTGAAGACACTTTCTTTGACAATTTTTGATCTACGTATACAAAATAGGTTTCTACAGCTGACGTTGCCTCCCTTCCCTCAATCAAGTTCTCTCTCTCTCTCTCTTTCTCTCTCTCCCTCCCTCTCCATCTCTCTCTCTTCTCCCATTCTCCATCTTCCAGGTCTCTGTTCTTTATTGCTTTATCTATTTCAAGGCTCTACGATCTTCAAGGCGTTCCTTTCTTCCTCCTCCCTATTGGGCTACACTCTGTGATTTACTTCTTCCCATTCTTGGGACATGACCATACCATACCAACCTGTTTTCTTCTATATAGTGTATTGTATCTTTTGCGATGTCCGTTCATCTTCTGATTTTTTCGTTATTCTATCCATTATTGTAACATTACAGCATCTCCTCCAGTACTGCATTTCTGTTGATATTATCTTTCTCTTATTTTTTTATTATTCTAATATTATCAGAATATTTCTCAACTAAAAACTTAAATTGATATGAGAGCATTCATATACTGTTAAGTATTAGATTGCCATTGCTGGACTTTATTAAGAACCTATATTATCGGTTTTCCTTAATTAAAGATAGTTTAAATACTCTAAGTTCATCAGTTCGTACTACAGATGGCAACTTTGTTGGCAATATACGTATTTCGGTGTTCTGCTCAAAGTTCTGTACCACCACATTCGTCCAACCCAATTCAGTACATATACTTACTCTAGCATTACCATATGGATTTAAGTCTAATGAGAGAGATGACCCAATTTTTTTATACGATGGATAAAGTTGTTGCTCAATGAACATCATGCAACCAGGACAGAGTGCTTCGTAGTAGAGAGATATTTTAAGAACGTCCGTTGGCGCCTACAACAAAAAACGGATTGTATAGTTAGTTAAAAAAAAGTAAAAGCAAGAATATTTAAACTGTGGCTTGTCGTTTCAGTTTTCGATCAAAGTAAGTCCAAACAAATAAAAATAGCTTTAGATACAAAATAAAATAGCATATTCTGATTTGAATCCTCTTAAAACAAGGTACTTTTGGTGGTCTTGACGAAGGAACATTCAGTTGTAAATGTGGCCTACAGCAGATGCAGAGTTAACATAGTGTTTCCAAAAATTACTATAGATAGGAAGAGAACGAAGTGGGTATTGAGTAATATTAGCTTCGTAACAACAAAACTGAAATAATTCAACTTATATTTGTTTTAAATTATTTATTTCGTCAAACTGTAATAAGAGCACATTCTAAACTAAAATATTTAAAAAGTAGATACAAATTTACAAAAAAATTGCAAGTCTATTAGTTAGTAGTATTTAACTTTCCGAATAACATGTTAATATTTAAGGAGGTTATTCTTGGGTCCATTTTGAGAAAAAAACTTCACTTTTATGATAACTTTGGTATAACCCTAGATATTTTTGTGAAACGTAGTACGCATCTTGTATGTATCAGAAGGCATTTTCTGCTGTACAACATAATTTTTTACTCTTGCCAGTTGCGTTCGTGCAGGATTTGCATTGAATCATTTTAAAGAGAAAAGTGATACGCAACTGCCTTTTCTTAAAGTAAAAATTATTTTTGAAATCCTCATTCCTTTCTGAGCAAATCTGGTCTCCTGATTTTTTTTTCCTTTGACCAACGGTTTTCGCATAAGAAAATAAAATTCATTCATTTGCATCTCGCTAGACCACTTACGAGAAAAAACAATTTATGTAACTTTAAATAATAATTTTTTCAAGGGAATAATTTTTAAAGGTTAAAATTATTAAATTAAAGTAATCTAAATACATTTTGGAATGCTAACACAAAATTACACTGAACGCACAAAGTAATAAATTAAATCAGATGTTGAAAATGTCCACCTCCTGCCAATATGCATGCCTCTGCTCTTCTTCTCATGGACTCACGTACTCTTTGGAAAATGCCGGGACTGTTTCTAATAGTTTGGCAAGAAACTATAATGCGATTTCTCAACTGCTCTTCAGTATGAATTGGTGTGCTGTAAACCAATGTTTTAACACAGGAAATAATCTAAACTATTGAGGTCCGGGGACCTAGGTGGCCATGCCTGTGGTCCTTCGCGATCTATATAGCGATTATTGTAATTTTGGTTTAAATATTCGCGCGCCAGAGCACTGAAGTACGCTGGTGCTCCGTCGTGCATAAACCACAGTCGATTTCTTACTAAAATGGGAACATCTTCCATCAAAGCTGGCAATTCTTCTTCGAGAAACTGCCGGTAATTATGCCCATTCAACCTCTCATGGATAAAATAGGGTCCAATTAAATAATCACCGCGTATTCCAACCCATACGTTAACGGAAAACTGCTCCTGGTGACGGGATTCCAAGATTGCATGTGGGTTTTCGTCAGCCCAAAAATGATTATTGTGAAAGTTTTGGATGGCGTTTCTGGAAAAATTGGCTTCATCGGTGAATAAAATTTCAGTATCAAATAATGGATTTTCATACACTTTTTGAAGAAACCATTGGCAAAAGTTCATCCGTAATGGAACGTCGCGAGGGAGTAGAGTCTGAACCCGTTGGATATGGTAGGGATATAAAAAGTCATGGAGAATTTTCCAAACAAGAATATGTGAGATATTCAAATTGTTCCCAATTTTTCGTGTACTTAATCCGGGATCTTCCTCAACTGAATTCAAAACCGCTACCTCAATTTCTGGTGTTCTTACAGTACGTTGTACTCCTTTTAGATGATTGTCTGGTTCAAGACTTCCCTTTTCGCACAACCTTCTATGAATGTTTGAAAATGTTCGTGCATCCGGAATATTTCTATTTGGAAAGCGGTCTTCATACAACCGCGTGGCTTCCAGTGCGTTACCATCAGCAAGCCCGTACATGTAATGCATATCTGCAAACTCAGAATTCGCAAAATAGATCATGTTTTTTTAATAATATTGTTAATTTTAATGACTTAAATACGTGACAACTAGACTAGGTAGACAACTGTCAAAATTGTTTATGTTTACAAAACTAAATCTGCTTCTTACCTACTAGATACATTTTTAATCCTCGATAATACCCAATTTCATAACAACGTGCAAATAAATGAATTTTATTTTTTTATGCGACAACCGTACGCCAAACGAAAAAAAAACAAGAGACTAGATTTGCTCAGAAAGGAATGGGGATTTCAAAAATAATTTTTACTTTAAGAAAAAGCAGCGGCGTGTCACTTTTCTCTTTGAAATGATTCAATGCAAATCCCGCACGAACGCAACTGACAAGAATAAAAAATTATGTTGTACAGCAGAAAATGCCTTTTGATGCATAGAAGATGCGTACTACGTTTCACAAAAATATCTAGGGTTATACCAAAGTTATAATAAAAAAAGTTTTTTTTCTTAAAACTTTAGCACTCTGTAGTTCAAAAGACCTTTAAGACATATGTTCATATGAAGTCTTTTTCTCAAAATGGACCCAAGAATAACCTCCTTATATATTATTAATATTATCATGTTATTCAGAAACACCCTGTGTACATTAAGAGACGTAAAGTTTCACCAACAGGTTGTTTTATTTTCACTTAATTCACAAATTGTTTTTCGGATATGCGAATCTAACTCACAGTACTTCTTCGGCCTCTTTGGTGGTGCCACATGTAACTCAATTTTATTTTTTATAGTTTCATAATGTTCTGCAAGTGTTTTAAGGTTATCACCAATTCAAAAACGTTGGGATGCATTTTCCCGATTTTTCTATTCAAACTATGCCATCCCTCAACGGTGTTGGTTGTTCGTGCCTTCCGCCGCAACATATCCACATATTTCGGGTGGTGTTGTTTTCCAACCACTGGTTGACGAAGTAGTTATTAAATTTTTCTATAGCTTCGTTAGGGTGACCACTCCATTATATGAAGCTACTCATCATCGATATATTACTTGGGTAGATGGGTTAGCGCAGCACACGTACGTATATGTTCGCGAATGTTTCCATCACATCTTCGTACAAAGTCACAAATCCTAACGCCTGAACTTTTCGCCAAATAAGTTGGTTAAAATGAAAGTTGCAACCCTTAATCTGCACACCCAAAAAAACTAGCTGAAAAGCTTGTATTGCAGCGGTTTCAAAGTCTAATTTGACCACTTTAGGGCAAAAATTGAGTTTTTCTTTCAGTATGTTAAACAGTCTTCCATATGTAGTTTCTTTTCTGTTTGGTAATAGGGCGCATAACACCAGAACGACACAAGTAGCTTCTGATAAACTTCCGTGTCCTTATGAAGGGCGTACAACTGATCAAACAATCGGCAGAAACTTTTAAACGTACCGTCTGCTAAGATAATGTCGGATTTTCTTAAATCGGAACCATTGTTCGTTGCAAACGTCAAAATGCGTTCATCAGAACCGTCACCTATGAGTAAAAAGCTTTCGGCTAGTGTAACAAGTAACCGAACTTCTTGTTTGGTCTTTGGCAACGTTGGCACCAAGAATTTTCAAAATCTAAGGCATAAAGCCTTAGATTTCGAAAATTCTTGACGAACGGTTGCTGGCATTGGTTAAGTTCCTCGCGCGCCCGTTTTTACATTGGAAACGGTACTTTTCCATTTCTATTTTTGCGATGTCAACTATACAGGTACGATCTTTTTGAAGCAGTACATTGTTAGTATTGGCATCGTCTGAGGTAATACTACCACCACCAGATTTCTGAACACAAACTCAACGCATTGTACTATTTTTATTCGCCCTTTTAAAATTAAATTTATAACCTGAATAAACTACCACTGGACGACCTTTACGGGATTCAATAAACTCGACAACTGTCATGTTATTTTGTCAAATTTGAAAGAGCAACTGAACTGATAATGAGAATATTTACAAGTGAAAAGTTAAGCCTTTGAAATCCACCCCATCCTAACCTATTCTGATTTGTAATACATAAATATTAGACACTACGCTAATTGATATTTAAATACCAGTATTGTTGTAATAAAGGCATTTCTAAGGAATTTCCCATTTTCTACTACTGAATGTGTGACATTACTGCTTAAACTGATTAGAGACTAATGACGTTCTTCGCCCAGGACTCTACACGGAATCCAACATATATTGTTCAAAACCCGAGGAGTGTAAGAGGAATAAAACAGGTAAACTAACCCAGAGGGCTCTGAGCGGAAGGAGTGTAAGTTGAAATCACCATTTAAATATCTAAATAAATATTTTAAATTAAAATTTGCTGTTTGTCATATTTTGAGATCTTTAAAAGTGAAATATTGTAGACCTTTAAAGGTTCATAGGCCCTAGGCACTGTTCCGAGTGGGCCAAATGGATAAAACGACCCTACCACTCTTACGAATAAGACTAGGTATAGAGACACCAAAAGCGAAAATGTCTGTATCTGTAAAAGGTAATTACTGCAATTTCAAATATTTAAAACAATTCCCGCTAGTATTCGATAAGCTAAAAATATGAGTTCATTACAGATATGGATTCAATAAGCTATTGTACTTGATATTGTAACGATTTCCGTGCCTAAAAGAATGCAACCCTTTTCACATATTTAGTGATTCTCCTGTTTATAGGACTTTTTAATATTTCGAAGTTACATTTCTGTCAAATCAACGCGGTGCATACTGGAGTTTCATAAGTTTGAGGGGGAAGGAGATTCTAAAAGACAGTTTTCCGTAATTAGGTCAGTGGGTTAAGCATTGTCGATCTTGCCGGAAGTATATTGTGATTAGTGAGCTATTTCTTATAAATCGTTTGTCGATTGGGAATTCGTTTTCCGCTTTGAGAATCGCTACACAAGAGCTCATTTCCCATAGTTGTAGGGAAGCAAATCTCCAGGAATATATTTCCCATATAGAATTTACTCCGGTAAAGAAAATTTTGTTTGGTGTTACGCCAGAGTCCATCTACTGGTGAATTGGTTTGACCAGAAAATTTTTGTCTTGTCTTAATTTCCAGAACCTTAATTCTAATCTCCGATAAATTTAATTTAGGCAAAATTCGTGCGGCTGGACGCCCGAAATTAAGGCGACGCAGTACAAAAATTCTACATTCCTACGTATTGTTCATATTGTTACGCTGTCCTGGTCGAGTAACCTTGGGAAGGTTTTTCCCGAACCGAGTGGACGCCTGGGGCTATAGATAAGGAGTCTGGTGTACGGTTGAGCTGATTGCCGCCACATCTTGAACAAGGGAAGTGCATTTTAAAAATTGTATAACCTTGGCTTGTTGTTTACGATTTCTTTATCGTTATTTAAGAATTAATTTAGTAATTGATTGGGGTCACAGAATTGTGTCATTGGGGCTTTAATTGGGGATTTGTGTACATATGAAATACTACTGTACTATTCCAATTATTAGGGGGAACAATTTTACGTAAAGCATATATACAGAGTACTCCGATAGTGGGTTGATATTGCGTTTGTAAAAGTTCACAGCTTGCATTTTTTCTTGATCGTTTTATCACGCATGAATTCGTCACGCGGAGGCCTCCTTCGTTACGGAATGCGCTAACAATTACTGGTATCTTAGTTGACTAGCGCAATAATGGTCCAAAAAATTGTTTGAGTGTCGCCCAATTTAAATTGAGTTATATTCAGTTCCAGGAACGTAAAATTGGACTGCTAATTTATTTCAGTTATTTTACTTGTATAGAAATATTAGAATTGTGGGTTGTTTTTTATTAAGTAAAAAGAGATTTGGTTGCAACTTGTCTTTTATTTTACGACGAATTATTTGGATTTAAGTCTACATAAAGGACAGATAGTAGATATAAAGGTAGGTGATTATTTATCTTGGGGTCCGACTTCCCATTTACCACCTCGGACGATGTTAGTAAATCATAAGTCGGTGGCGCCTATAAATTAATTGTTTTGAACCTACTCCTTCTCCGATTGGGTTTCCGGGATGCTAACATCTGTCAACTTGGTATAAAAATAATTTTATCAAAAATTTTTAGTGTTGATCATTGCTTGAAATGTTGTTTCCTGTAACACTCAATTTTTTATAAATCGTTTAAGAGATCTTCTAAAATATTTAAATAAATGTTGCGGGATTGCTTTGCGAATTCATACTAGCGCGATGTTACTGTATTTTTCGAATATAGGCAAACTAGTCAGTTTTTTCACTGAAGATGTAAGTGATTTTTAAATACAGTTCGTCCAACCGATCTTTTATGTCACGTGACAAGTAATGCGTTTGGTTTAAGATGTAAATACTAATAGCTAGTCAAATGAGGTTCTAGTTCCATGAAAATAAAAATTGGCGTTGACGGACAAAAGAGCGGGCTATTTAAATTGCGTTCTGCTATGAAATTACTATAAAGCTGTGATATTTTAATTATTTACCACACTTAAATTTGTTATTGGTGAGGTAGGCAGCCGAGAGGTAGTATTATAAGGGTGGGATTTTAACTGGTAGTAAAATATATCGAAATGCTAGGCTAAAAAGGAAAAATACACAGTAAAATATGCACAGTATATTATTTTTTACTATTGTTACTAATAAATAAACTCTGTAAATTTTTAAGTGACTATTTATTTTAAGCGGAAACATAATACAACCATAATAATCGAAAATAAGTGCTTTTAATATTTTTTAAGTCGGCCACGCTTCTGTGTTAGTCCAATAATTGTAGTACCTAATTTTAGCTTCCTTTGGAGGTTTCACATATTTTAAACGTTTATATACACGTGTATAACGTCAATTAGCTTTAGGACAAGCTCTTGAGCTTGCGAATTTAACCTTTTACCTGGCATTATCTAAAAATTATAGGTTATGGTTATAATTTGTTGTTCAATAATTATTATTACATTAACAGCATTAATTTAAAATATCTACTTACAATCAAAGAACGAAACTGCCGAAAATTTGTTCTTAAAAGAACAGTTTTTTAAGAATAAGCAAAGAACCAAAAGAACGCGCGAGTAAACGATTTCAGAACATTTGACAGTTACCGGTTTGTGAGATTTGAGTAACGTAGTAGAAAAACGAACACAAGTTCGGACATGCGTGTACGGTTTTTATCTTTGTCTATCACACAGAGAATTTTAAAACGCATGTTGTGTTTTACATCAACAACCTTAAATGTGTTCTATTTCACCAACACCAAAATCGCCTAGATAACATTTTAAGCGTATGTCATTTATTGAATACTCGAATAATCACGTGACATAAAAGATCGGTTGGACGAACTGTAGTGTATGAATACAGACTGCGCAAAAAAATATGAAAAACAAATCCTTCTAAAACTACATACTGTTTTGGAAGTTTTCGTTATAATTACGATTACAAATTGCGAAGCAGAATCATCGTTTAGAACAGGGATGAGCAACCTTTTTTTACAATGGGCCAACTACAAATTTAAAAATGTTCTGCGGGCCGCATATAAGAAACGTATTAAAATATGAACACTAGATGATACACTCAAATTATCTCGTTATTAATAAAATGAACAAAATAACAACTCTATACAAAAAAAAACACAAATAAAACATAATAGAAATAGTATAAAAAAAACAAAAAGTAATTATTATGGAAGAAATCTTAACCAAATTTTAATGAGAAGTTTGGCATTGCTTCTTTGCAATCAATTGGTCTACACAGGGTATATCAGAAATAGGCACAAATATTAAATCCGATGGTAGAATACAATATACAGGGTGAGTTTTTTCCGATGTTTAGTATGGGGATCTCGGAAACTAGCGGAGATAGAGAGACGATTAAATGGGGAAAGAATTGCAGTTTTACGAGCTCAATTTAATGAGCTTTTTGTTTTTGGGAAAAGATGCACGGCTAACTAGATATCTCCCAAAAACAATTTTTTTGATATTTCGTTTGGTGCCTATCTCTCTGTTATTATTGACTTTAGAAAAAATGTGTAAAGGAAAAAGTTGTAGATAATTATGTGCTTAATAATATAGTCTAAGCGAATTTTTTATTTAAGCTATAATTTTTGAGTAATGACACAAACTTATGTTTTTTCTAATGGAAACCATAGTCGGCCATGACTTTATAAAAAAGGCCCTTTTTCAACGATTCTAATGATATACCACTTGACATAGTTATTTTTATAAATAAATAAATTATGGCCATTTTTTATCTTTTCGTTTTCGAACTGTTCCAGTAGTACGCTATGGAAACAATTGATAGATGCTGACGACAATTATTGATAGGTGCAAATCATTTAGTTTCTAATTAATGTTGAATGAGGTTTCGTAAATTATCAATATGCATTTTTCTAATCAAGGAAAGCGTGATATGATTGAGTGTTACATATTGTGCTATAAAAATGCGGTACAAGCTGCACAACAGTATTTCTAACGGTATTTCGATCGTCGCCAGCCTTCTCTACCTACCTTTGAAACTGTATGATAATTTGGGAGAGTTTGGTTCTTTCCGTAAACCAAATAATACTGCAAGAGGCATTAATGAAGAGGCAGAGGTAAACGTATTGGCACGTGTAATGCAAACTCCATCGATTTCAGTCCAAGAAATTGAAGTGGAAGCCGGCACGTCACAACGTACTGTTGTACGAGTACTGAAAAAGCATAGGTTTCATCCCTATAAATTATCAGTTGCACAAACCCTAAACCCTGATAATTACAATAAGCGTATGGAATATTATACTTGGTTTACTAACATGTGTGAAGCTGACCCACAGTTTAAATTTAAAGTTTTGTGGACGGATGAAACACGATTTATAAACTGCGGTATGTTTAATAGACATAATCAACATTTATGGATGCAAGAAAATCCGCATCATGTTGAACAGAGGAGACCCCAAGTTAAGTTTGGATTTAAGGTTTGGTGCGGCGTCATTGGTTCAACAATTCTTGGTTGGTACATTTTCTATGGTACATTAACTGGTGATGGTTATCTTCACTTTCTGCAGAACTATTTTGATAATATGTTAGATGAATTACCTTTACAGACACGTGGTATGCTCGAATGGTTTCAACACGATGGCGCACCGCCACATAATCAGCTAACGGTACAAAATCATTTAAATGAAACATTTCCGAACTAATGGATAGGAAGAAACGCGCCGGTTGCATGGCCACCCCGATTCCCCGATCTCTCTGTTTTAGATTTTTATTTATGGGGAATGGTAAAAGATAGGCTGTATCAAAAGTCGTACGACACAGTAGATGACCTTAGAGAAGCTGTACTAGAAGTTTTTGCTAATATTGATGGACGTTCCGTTAGAAGAGCAACAAATTCGGTTTTAAAAAGGTGTAACTTGTGCATTACCATTCATAATGGTGGACCTTTTCAACATCTTTAGTATTAAATACTTTACTTACTTTAGTTACGTTGTTTTGGTACTACTTTATTTATATCCTAATTTCCTTTATTGTTTCTTAATGTATCATTTGTTTTAATTTAAAATTGTAACTCCAACGGAAATAAACATTTCACACCAAAATAATTACGTTTATAATTTCAAAATTAAAAGAAACATTTTAATAACTACTTAACTCGAATTTTATTATTAAACACGATGTGCATCTATCAATTGTTTCCATAGCGTACTACTTGAACAGTTCGAAAATGAAAAGAAAAAAAAATAGCCATAATTTATTTATTTATAAAAATAACTATGTCAAGTGGTATATCATTAGAATCGTTGAAAAAGGGCCTTTTTTATAAAGTCATGGCCGACTATGGTTTCCATTAGCAAAAACATAAGTTTGTGTCATACCTCAAAAATTATAGCTTAAATAAAAAATTCGCTTAGACTACATTATTAAGCACATAATTATCTACAACTTTTTCCTTTACACATTTTTTCTAAAGTCAATAATAACAAAGCCATAGGCACCAAACGAAATAACAAAAAAATTATTTTTGTGAGATATCTAGTTAGCCATGCATCTTTTCCAAAAAACAAAAAGCTCATTAAATTGAGCTCGTAAAACTGCAATTCTTTCCCCATTTAATCGTCTCTCTATCTCTGCTAGTTTCTGAGATCCCCATACTAAACATCGGAAAAAACTCACCCTGTATATATACTGGGTATTTAAAACTACTCTAAAAACTATAGCTCTGTGAAATAGTTAGAAAATATTTTTGATCCTACCTATTACAATTTGTCCAACAATATGTTTTAATACTTCAAATAACAAAGATCAAGCTGATTCGTCTTACTTAGCAGACTCGCCCTGTGGACTATACAGCAAATAAGGAAAAATAGGTTAATAAAAAAAGAAGCGCGAGCACGAGCATGCAAGGTTGGTTTTTGATCCAGTACATAATTAGTCCTGTGTTAATGTGAACAAAACGTCAACTTATTTGAATTTTTTGTAACTGGCAACATTTCACGTTTCTTAAATGGAATTTATGGTTTTTGATCATTATAAAGGAAACAGACATTTTTCGCTGTGTTTTGAGGAAGTGACGTTATTTTGCATGATGAATATTTTGCCGATAAAACGAGATTGTCAGAGAGTACTTCTGACAGGGATTTGTAAGTGTGATGGAAATTTGGGCCAATAAAAAAATTTTAAAACAGAAAAGATTGCGTCGATTGTCGTGCAGAGGAAAAGAAAACGTGGGAGAAAGAATTAGACAACTGCAACAAATGAAGGGATTTTAATCAGGAACAGTACAAAATTGATGCTAGGAAAACAAGTTTCGACTTACAGCAACACTTAGCTGCTGCTCGGAAAGTTAGGTTAGAAAAATACGCTAGTTTGGACTGCAAATTATTGGAGGCAAGTCGTTTTCAGAGCAGCTAGCTAAACAAGTATTTGACCGTATAATTTAAACCATCACAACAAATTTGAAGCAAAGGTTTGTACAAAATTTCTGATTATAATTTGAGTAAATTTCGGAGAGGTTATTGCTTAGCTAAATTGTTGGTACAGTATTTAGTTTATCTTTACCACTTCAAAGTTATTGAAATGTAGTATTTACGGCACAAGGCATTTGCCAAACTAATGCGGGATTATAAAAAAAATAAACTCTTGGCAATATCCTCACTAAAAGTAAAAAAAACTACACACATCTCAGATCTTTGTAGTTTTATTTTGGTAGTTCGACAAGACAACTTACATGAACATGAATTTTAATGAATAATTTATTAGCACAAAAAAAATACCTTGTAGTAATATGGGATTGCTTTATGCAGACTAGCAATGGAGCCACATAACGATTGCTAGAACATTCCCATTTTTCACTAGCGACAAGCAGGCATGAGACACCACACAAATAAAGAACTAATCTATTTGGAATTTTATAAATTATTATATTACGTTATTTTTACAGTGGTTCTACTGTATTCACTTACAATATTCGTTACATCCTTAATTATTATTTTAAAAATACATAAACGCATGTGATAATGAAAGTGTATGTTTAAATTATCAATAAAATAAAATAAACCATTATTAGATGAATTAAACAGACATCATATGTTATTTATTATTCCCAACATACACAGCTGACAGAAAATGGAATGATTTAAATAAAGAACTGCCTCCTTCAAACTGTGAGCAATGATGAGGTGGACTATTAGGTACCTATAATAAAGAAAACCATAAATGAGTATATACGTTGCTGAAATATGAAAGGCATGCAGATTTCAACACCATTCACCAGTTGCTCTCTTATACACATTATCATCAGCTATGCACACATTTGTGTCAAAAAACAAATTCTACAAATCTTATTCAAATTACAAATATTTTATGAATTACAAACTAAAATGACTCTAGATCAGACAGCGTCTAAACTAAATAACCTTTGTTCAAGACACAGTAGTGCAAATGACGGCTATGTTGATTCACGAAGCGTTGTTTACAACTGCATTTGCAACACATTTTAGGGGCGTTCAAAAATAACACTCAATAGAGATTAAATAGTAAACACACAAGAAATAGTATTATAATTCTGCTGTGTTTTTACCTTTGAACTTTCCCAATCCATCCATATCCACTCATTATTCTTTGTGTAACAGTCTCTATTTATACTGTTCCATTGATACCAAGATAGGTTTCCCATTTTACTGTCTTTGACCCCCCCCCCCCAAAGTTTGAGCTTTTATTTTTAAACTTACTTAAATTTCTCCTATTATCGGTCCTTCATTATTCCCCTTTTTTCTAGACTTCCAATGAAATCAATTTAGTAATTTAATTTCGTGTTCCATATCCACCCATATCAAGAATTTCAAAGAAGTTCCAAAATTCTCTGCAAATATCTTGAGTACATCTTTTTAGTTTTTATATTATAAAATTAAAATAGGAAACATTTTTAGAAACGACTTCGCAATACAAGCGTATAGACAGCAGTATGCAGCAATTTTGTTGAATCAAGGTACACTTGCAAAATGATACTGCACTGACACTTAGGATTATTGTTTATATCTAACTTGCCAATTTATATATCATTACTGTTATAACCACCCTACTTTAAAACTACTACATAATTTTTAAAATCCAGATACTCGTAATTTTTCCCAAATGCCAATTATTTATACTATCAATTAAGCCCCACCCTTTTCGCACATGTTGTATATTCCCTATAAATAAATCATAACAGTTTCCGAGCAGACTTGTTAAAACACTACCATGCTTCATTGTTTCAGTATTTAATATCCATCATATGTTGATTTGATAGTAGAGTGGCGGTTGGGTGGGTGGATGGATGGGAAGAGGGGATGTTTCATTAAAAATACTTTATAAGCAAAATGTGCTTACAAATATTGCGTAAATTTAAGAAGGAACAAGAAAACCAATTGATATGCAAAAAATAAACAAATACCAGTATCCCATTCTCTTTCAATGCAAGTCACAAAGTAATTTGACAACGACTACAGCTCACGAAAAGTATAAATGCAGAACAATTGTTTCAAATATACATTATTCTGTGATACGTATCAATATTTGGATGAAATCAAGCATCAAATTCATTTGATTAAATACAAATTATTTAACAAACTCTAGAAGCAGTAAAATACTGCAAAATAGACAATTTGATTTTACAGCAGAAAGTGAGGGGATACTAGTAGTAATATTCTAATTTGTAAAAAATAAAACACAGTAAGTTAAACAATTTGATTTTGAATACTTCATCCAAAAAACAGAAACACTCATTCCAGTTGACAAAATACTAATGACATGTCTACTGTTTTTTTACCTTAATGAACAAAATCACATATACATGAAGACTTAGTAAGGTTGGTGTCTCTGGTTTCGACCACCACCACTTCCGCCTCCTCCTCCTCCACCGCCACCTCCACGTTGTTTGCCACCAGTATATCCACCGCCCCCACCAGCGCCTGTAAAATTAATTAATAACAATTTGTTTTTGCCAATAAACTGTATACGATTTTGTACACAAAAAAATACGAATCATCACATGTATTTTACAGGTTGGCACAATACAATTATAAAATCGAAATGCAGAAGCAACTAAGTTACAATTACTGGAGAAATACAGAATATTGTTTGGTAAGCTAAAAAAAAACATTCTTTTACTGATATACGCTATTAATTATTGGATATTAGATAACCATATGGCAATCTTTAAAACCATTATGTACTACGATTTGTTAGAGTTTTCTTAATAAAAATATGCCCGTGAACACAACAATAAGAGGTTGTGCTAGTTAGCAACTTCAGTCATTATTTTGTAATCAAATTTCAACATTCAAGACGAAAATTGAGGATACAAAAATATTATGGGATGATTTATTTTTTTACACAGGTTTAATGAATTTTGGACGAAAAACAATCCTGTGATTGAAATAAAATGGAAAAAGTGAGCAGGGAAAGAAGCTTAAATAACGCCCAATACAAAAAACTTAAAAACAGGCTACTAAATTAAAAAAAAACTTACTATTGACACTAAAACTAGAAGAAAAAATAAAAAAAAAAACAAAGGGAGAATTTAAGGGAATCAATAATTAGTAAAGCAAACTGTGACTGATAACAGCCAATTGAAAACAGATACTAAACGTTAAACAAAATAAAGAACATGTAATACAAATAAAAACAGCAACCATAACTGAAAACCATATAAGAATCGAGCGGAGCTATTTAAGAAGACAAACCTGACACTCGCCTTTGATGAAAAATGTGGCATAATAGGAAGTAGTCAAACAAAAGAAGAAAGCACCTTGCATATTGTAAAAGTAGGCAAGGAAGGCATATTGTAATGTTTGTTGAAGATTGAGAATGAACGATTAAAGAATATGCAAAGATTAATAAAGAAGATACAGTAACTCAACATGTAAGCTTAAAAAATAAGGAATGTAAGTTTCATGATGATTGAGAGATTAGCATTACGTATGGTGCCCGTCAGAACTTGAGAATTATTTAAATTGGAAACAGATCAAACCAATGCTAAAGCAAGCAGATGAGGTAAAAGAAGGGCAAATACATAGAAGGAATAATCCCACAACTAAAAACTTAAATGTAGTTGACTTGAGTAGAGAAATTGATTAAAGTGGATGATGAAATATAGAGTTTTGGTAAATTTGAACCCATCTTTTTCCATATTTCTTCTATCAAAGTATTTAAATCTAGTCTTATATTATATAACCTTTCTTGATTTCTCCCATTGATTGTAATCTTACTTCTGTGTAATACATTATGAAAAATTTTGGTCAACGATGTACTCAGTGAGATAAAATGTTTTTGTTTCTCAATTATAATCTGCCATTTCTTTCTTCTATTGTAACTTGTAAATCATTGCAGTACATGGTTTTTTTTACAGTAACAAGTTCTGTTTCAACAAAAAATACCTAAAATAACAATAAGGAATCATATGGATTCAAACGGAAGGTGATTTAACGTGGAATAGTTGATTACGAACACCTTTCAGCAACAACCAAACTCATAAAATCAGAATTTTCTTGAAAATCTTTTGAATTAAATGAAAAAAAGATGTTTTGTAGGTTTCTGTAAAAAGCTTTTACGTAACAAAAAAAATAATAAATGTATTTCACAAGAAGTATATTACATCATAGCCTCCTAATAAAATGCAACTGTGTGTATTTTTGAAAAAATTGTAGAAACAAACTCATTTCAGTAGACAGTGTTAGTTAAGTTAAAAAAGTAATAAGAGTGCACCCATTTCATTTGCCGAGGCTGTTAACTCGGCAACATATGTTTATTGAAATTTTTGAAATACATTCCTTAATTTGCAGCAATTTTAAAGCATCTCACTTTGAAGAAGGTATTGGTAAATACTAGTATAGTCATCACAATACACTTTTATGCGCATAATAGCAATAGTCTAATAAAAATCCCTTGAGTGTCACATTAGCAAGTTAAAGAATTGCTAAAATTGTTTACGTGCAATATCGTTCCTCCCATTTTCGCAAAATACGCGTATTAGTAAGGTGCAGTATGTACAAGAGCACTTAGCAAATGCTTTTGTTGTATTTGATAATGTACTTCCTATATTTCATCATAAAACCACAGACGTACAATTGCACTCACAACAATACTAATTATTTGAGCTGCTAGGCTTTCCAAGCAAACTGCCAAACCCCTTTATAACATATTGTACATAGTTACATATGTTGAGGCAAAAGGCAAGAAATATATAAACTACGCATTTCAAGTAAACTTATATATAAAATATTTAATAATAAATGGGTGTATTACCATACGCGAAAATTTATTCTTCGAATCTAATACTGGCAATCTGTTATATATAATACCTAAATGTCAGTGTTCATTAAAAAAAAACATGTATACTGCGTAATTGAAAGACAATTTTATGATGAAGAAAGATGCCTACTGCTGCTATTTATGTTTCTGCGCCTGCCTTTTCGTTGATTCTTGTATTGCCCGCCCCTCTACAGATTTTATAACTAGAATAGTTAATTTTATGATGGCGTTTCCTAAGTCAGGAATTCCTCCATGTTCTCTTTTTAATATTGGTGTATTTATTCCCCATGAACATTTGGCCAAAGAAGTTCATTTCATTTCTTACAGGTCTGAGTGGTATCAAAATTCTTCAAAAAATAAATTTCAACATATCGCATCATTTGCAACTACTGTGTTTATAGGACCAATACACAACACAACTACTAATGAAACTGTCTGCAGATATTACTAGTGCTACACACACTACAAAAAATGATTATTGGTACCTTTGCCGCGTGAACTGCTGCGTCCACTGCCATATCCACCCTCACCGTTACCATATCCGTAATCTGCTGCCACATAATAAAAAGAAGTCAGTCAAATAACAATTTTATTTGGTTAACAAAATGAAAATTTCACTGCTATGCTAGTAAAAATTCCGTTACGATGCATAAGATATACCGACCAGGCTATAACTATCTTGCGTGTCCCAGAAGGAAAGAGTAATCTAATTTTACAGAAAGATATACTGGTATTTTACATATTAACTTTGTTCACCGATTATCAAATAATGTATATATTTGGACATACTACAGTGAGTACATCGATTTCGTTTTCTGTAAAGATAAGCATTGTCAAGCAATCATGATTTAATAATTTCCTAGTTTTTGTCACTTGTAGGAGAAAAACCATCACTTCTCTATTAAGTTAAAGAGACATGTGACACAAAACGTTGAATTAGGCACCCGATTAGTTAATAAAAACGGTAAATAACTCGTTTCTGTACTAGAAAAAATACTAAATAAATAAATTATTTTCAGTCTCTTAAAATTCTGCAAATTAACCATGCCAAATAATGATTTACTATATTAAAATCCTAAACTTATGGGAAAAACACGGATTTCTTCAACATTATATTAAGCTGGTGCCGCACACATTCCGAATATTCACAAATAAAGAATTTTGCATTGGTGTGGGAGGGTGCACTGGCATAACTTGTATGGTCGTGCACATCCTGCCCTTTTCTCCTATGTTTTGGTTTGATCTGTTACAAGTAAAAAGATATTTAAAACAAGTTTTTACTCCGAGTACCACCGAACTGAAAAGTTCACAGGTTACTAAGGAATCTTATTATTCCTTACAAAGAACTATTGTTTGGAATATCATTGTCTCCCACAATATTCGTGACATTGCAGGAACATAGTTTATGCAATATCGCACATAGTTTGGGGGATAACCAATCATGAGACACCAAAATTACAAAGTTCTCTGCAATAGTACAAGTGGCCTGTGACATTAGAAAATTTATGTAGAAAAAGCAACAAAATACAAATAAATAAATGGAATATCAAGAATTGGGAAAAAGCGGTAGAGTAAACCATCACTAAGTTTGATTTTAGCATACTGAGAATACAAATTTAAAAATTAAAAAATAAACTTAATAAACAACAAAATACAATTGGAAATGCAGCAAAGGCACAGATAGGTATTAAAAACAATCTGTTTCAGGTTCGCTTTACATTTCTGAAATTACAATATTTGCTCGAAGTAAAATTGATAATTTGTATTGTTGAACAACAGCAATACCACTTACAACTGCAAAGTAAAAAAATCAAACTTTCTAACAAATAAATTTCAATACTACTCATATTTTGAAAATTTGCTAACTACAATATGACCCATAATTAAAAAGTATACCAAATTTTGAATTCTTTCTGGTATAACACTATATAGCATTATACAACCAAATACCGTTGTTGCTATAAATTATAGAATATTCTTTCGATTATAGTATTGGGCACTTAATGCAAATTTCGTTTAAACTGAAATATAAATCAGTAAAAAATGTTTAAAAAGCCACTTTTCTTTGTATGAGTGTTCAAATATGTACATCAAAACTGCTATGCATATTGACATTTTGGCTTCTGGGCTAATGGCATGGGTTAACCAGAAGTGCTAATACCACTACAGTTGATTGAAGATTGCTACTCCTATCACTGTTAAAACAATTATAATCCATTGTACTTCAACGACAGTAATGTCATAGTGCTAAAATGTCCCACGTACAAAAGAACGAAAAATCGAAGTTAGTACCAGCAATCACTCTTTTAAACCATATACCAAGATGTCACTGATAGCGAATAGAGCAAAAGCTGAAAATGAAATCCTTCCGAATTGGTTTAGTTCTGTTCAAGCTAATACAACCAATAATGGTTTAAAAGTTTTAAAAACTAACACAAATATACTTTTTTGTTCTTGTTATCCCGGTAATAATTAATAACTAATAAAATTAATAGTTACATATTTTTTTTGTATCTATTCTCATATATATCATTTAGTTAGCGGTTTAAGGTAAACGTTATTTGGTTTGCTATAATTGAGAAAAACAGAGCGACATTACAATTTCAACTTTATATCATCATATATATAGAATACTGGACAGCGAACATTTTTACACATGAGGGCCGCATTAATAAATTAGGTGGATGTGGCAGGCCATATCAGGTATGAAACGAACTGTCTCTGCTATGTAAATACAAACTTTAATACAATTGCTGTGCATTACTCCACACAGAGTACATACAAGATGCGAATGGTCTACATATATTATCTTAAGGTAACTTAAAAAAATTATTTGTCTGAAATGTCTTTAGTTAAGATTTACTGTCCATACGCTCTCAAAAGGCACTAGATACTGTTTCATGTACAATGTACACATAGCCATAATAGAAAAATGCACTGTATGGAATAATTTATTAAACTTTCCTGTTTATTCAAAAATAACAGCAGTTTAATTTGCCATAATAATTACATCACGAAAAACAAACAAAAATAAATATCTAAATTTGCGCAAATGAATCTAAAATAACACATCAAAAAAGACTTTTCTTCATAAAAATATTTTATAGCAGAGTACAATAATTTGTTTCAATAAATATCTTTGTTGAGATCCCCTACACAAGCCTCTGCAAGGTAACAAATAATTTTGAGGATTTCCAAAAAAGCAAAATTTTACTTTATCAAATTGCTATTTTAACATAGGGACACATATACAATTGGTGCTAAGAGCCATTGATACTGACATACTTTGTTAAAGCTCTCTAGTGTGTGAATTGACAAAATTTTCCATATTGCAGTGTTGAAAATCCACATTTGATATATATGACAGCAGCCACTTCACTCACCTCAAATCACAATGTGGTCTGTCATAAGATGCCAGGGTATTGCTGGGCCATTTTTCTACAATGCGAATGTGAATAGCTTCAATTCACATATCGTTCTCATTATAGAAAACTGGCCTGTTTTTCACCAATTGGCAGTTATACAAGATGAAGTATCTGAGTATGAAGCCTTCTGCCTGAAACTAGTCAACGGCTTCTCTTCCAAACATATGGATAGGTTCTCGTTCTCCAAATTACCTCCGTCATCATATTTCACCTGACTTAATTCTGCGATTTTTTGCTTTGAAGGTGAACAAAGAGCCTTGTCTATACCCATACCTAATCTTGAAGAGTGGCACATGCACACATGAACATATACTTAGATCATGAAGTGGCATATCTATTGTTCAATTCTTGATACAGCACAAAATTTAGTAAACTGGTATTGACTCTGCTATCCATTAGATTAAATGAAGATTATAAAAAACACTGAATTCGCATAAAAAACCATTTTAAAAATTTTCAAATTATACGAAGGAATATAATTCTCAGGTCACTATACTTTTCTTTGTTTTTTTTTTAATTGTTCTCTAAACATTTTGTGAGTAATATTGACAAACATTTGCATTGGGAAATTTTTTGCCATAAACTTGTACTTTCAATTGACAGTTTAATAAGCCATTATATTTTTAAGAAGCTATAGCAAATCAGACTAGTAACATTATTCCAAAAGTTTAGATTTGGGCCAACGAGGTGCTCCAAAGTAGAAATAACAGTACAATTTGGTGGTGAAAATAATGTTCTTAAAAAAAACGCTATTTAAAGACAGTACATAATTAGTTATAAATCCAATCAATAATTTACTATGTGTTTGATTTTATATAGTTTTTTTTTAAATTGTTTTCGACACTGTCAATGAATGTACGAGAACAGTTTTAACCTTTTTTCATTCATAACCCAACTACATATTATGTTGGAAGGCCCCCTTAAATTCAAACAAAGTAATATCCAGTACTTAACTTCCATTACACACATAATGTGGACCATCTAGTGCCGCTACAATGGTTAATGTGAACATCACATTTCTGTGCCTTTTCAGGATACTTATAAATGGCAATATTGGTCAATGAATTCTATCAAATAACAATCGACGATGATCTAAGTGGTTGGTTGTAATAAATAGTTGAAATCCATAATCACGCAGGACAAAACCACATTGTCAAACATGCCACTGATGCATTAATAACATACCCGAAAATGTATATGCCCTCACACGTGAGGTATTACTAAGAGACCATTGTTATTCTGCTTATAAAAAGAATTACTTACAACTTACATAGCACATTGAAATTTTTAATAATTGATTAAAAAGAAAATGTTAAGTCAAAATGTCCAAGTTTACTATTTCCTATAATATGAAAAAAGACAAAATTTTGTGTTTTTGTTAATACTTGCAGTTCCATACTTTTTTTAAACAAAATGAGATAAATTATTATGTGCTATAAATTATGAGTTCTAGAATCTTGGGAGCCTTCTGCATTACAGGGACTTTAACATCACTGTTGACTGCTTGAAGCCTTGTACTTGATCACTTTAAAAACATTGGTCTATTTCTTCATATATTTATGATAAATAAAATATATTGACACCATTTACAATGCGGCCCTCTTTTACCTTCTATGTTGGCTTTCATGACAAATAGGTCTGTCACTATTGATTTAGCGAATAAGTAAAAGTTTTGTTAGAGTAGAATACGTGAACTATTCATATAATATCCTGTTCTATCATTATTAGTAAAAGCAACTTGGAAAACTTTTAAAAATAAAACAAGTACTGTTTATACTTCAAGCAGAATTTGTGTATTAGAAATGTAAAAATATTTTTCAGACAGTTTTAAATGAATTTATTTACCGTAGTTGCCATAGCCAGAGTAGTCGTAACCTCCATAGCCTCCATATCCACCTCCGTAATAATCATAACCACCGCCATATGCATCATATCCACTACCGTAACCTTGACCATATCCGCCATAACCTCCATAGCCTTGGTTGCTCCAATTTTGTCCACCTCCATATCCACCTCTTCCTCGGCCGCGGCCCATTCCTCTTCCACCACGTACTCCGCGCATGCTCATGCCCATGGGATCTGGTTTAGGTGTAGCTTTCTTGACATCAACCTACAATAGACAAAAACACAAAATTATATACAACGTAAAATCAGTAGCCAACAATAAAACTATTTGAGCAATTTATCAGAATGGTAGAGTCGTCAAAGACAAATCAGTAGCAGAACTGGTTGAAATATTCATCATTTGTGAACAATATGCGGCATTATGCGCCCAGCTTGTTAAACCAACAATTTGGCACATGCAATACGTTAAGGTTTTCATGCGTTGTTCTGTCAAACAAAATTTTTCAAAATGCTTATGCTTGTTACTAGGTTGTGGTAGGAAATCAATAAGAAACTTGTAGAGTTCCTTCTCAATTTCATAATAAATGGAAAGCAAGTACTTTTCACAATACTTAAAACACTTCCGACAGCCGCACCTTTCCAAGGTTAAGGCTATTTGTCACTTTTACTATGCTGACGATCACCCATCTTTGTTGGTACACCAAGCTGAACAAAGTCACGTGAAGCACATGCCTAATGTAATCAATTTGTTGTATATGCAAAGTTGGAGTTTAAAAAACAATAATTCCTAAACAGGAATTCGTTACACAGAAACATGAAGGTCGAATTATTTACAGTTAAATTGAACTTCTGGAGTTGAACTTTTATTACAACTTTCGAATTTAATTCTAACCACCATCAAATTTATACCATATTTTCTAAGTCACACTGAACCTTAATATTAAATGAAGACTTCACTTACCTCTTTATCTTTTATTGTCTGCTTTGGAGTTTTTAGCAATTCATTAACGACTTGTTCAGAATCAAATGTAATAAAACAAAATCCTTTTCTTTGATTTTTTGTTTTATCAAAGGGCATCTCCACTTCAACAATCTAAAACGAAAAGAAAAGAGACTATTAGTAAATCGGAAGATGCAGATTATCATACAGCAGCCTGTATAGAGAATTATA